>JAOBSW010000484.1:0-104466 GCA_026214975.1 Gentiana macrophylla | reverse complement strand
GATTTAGAATTTTGTCGAGTTAGCCCGACCATGGTCTTTATCTTTGGAGCCAACCACCTAGAATTTCCAATTTCTGTGGTACGGCTACGTTGGTTTATCTGTTTTAACCTATGTATAGCTAGAAAACCGCGCGTCTATTTATACATTTTCATAGATTAGAATGATACCTAAAAGTGGATTGTTAATTTGCACATAGTTAAATCGATCGTTTAGGAGGTGTTCCACCCTACCCGGGATGGTTGCCTAGATGAGGAATACGGTTTATACCGGCATCCCTAGATTTGTATACATGTCTCATTATATGAGATGGAGACCTACCCAAAGAAGTCACGTAATTAGGCATAGGGGTCTAATGTCCTACCCGGAATTAGAACCATATTGGGGATGACTCCGTAGCCATGATAAATAAGAAATACGTATTGGGTTGATAGTTGTCTAGTTGTCGTTAGTTATATAGGTTAGTTGAGTCCAAACGATAATCATAGACTCATTGGAAAATCTTCAAGTACTACCATTAAGCTATGTAGCAAGAACTCACAATCTAAAATGATGAAGAAATCATTATGTTTAAAGATGAAATAGTGAAAGACTCACTCACACCGAGCAAAAAAGAAAGCAAATTATAATCGAAAATGATCTCACTAAAGAGGTAAATGCTTCTACATCTAATTGTTCTAAAGCCATGAACAATCAAGAAAATTCGATTTCAATGAAACCCTTGACATACTCTTAAAGGAATTAGAGGAAATTCAAAAGAAGTATGAGAATGTCAAGAAAGAAAGAGATTCACTAAAAACTAAAGTTTTAAGATTGAAAGTTGAAGTCAATCTTATCAAGTCTAATAGAAAAACTCAAGAAGTCAGTTCTACTGAAGATGTAGCAAAGTGATAATATCACTGAATCATCAGCTGATCCAACTTCAAAAGTTCAGCTCAAACCAGGATAGCCATATGGTGACAGATCGGTCTTAGGGTTTGAAAATCAACAGAATTCTAAGGCTGGACCTAGTATAGCTAAACATAAGTTTGTGGCTGCACAAAAGTCCAGAACTCAGCAAACTGATGAAACTATTAGAAATGATAAAAGTTTAGAAAATCCTTTTTCTGAACTAACAGGAAGATCATTCAGAAGAACTTATCAAACCGATGAGATCTTACAAGAAAATTCAAAGAAAACGCTAAGGATGGAAAAAGCGACTAAAAGTCGCTTAACAAACCAATCAGACTAGATATGCCAAAGAATGATTTTTCGCTCAAGGGATACTAGAGACAAGAGGAAAGGTAGACTCGTACCTCTACCGATAAAGATTGGAATGTTTCTACTCCTATTGCCAAATCAACTCGCTTCACAAAGCTTATAAGGATAAGCCTCAATACAGAATCACAATCCAAGACTCGCATAACTATGTGAAAGCAGATAGATCCAACAATAAGAATAGAAATAAGTTTGATAAGTCAAAAGATCAAGTAAGATATATGAGAGGAATGAGCTCAATCTTTAAGATGTTCAAAATTCTTGAAAAATAGATTAATTCGCATGCTAAGTAACCATCTTCATGAATTAATCCAAAACTAATCAAAAAGGACCCAAGAAGGTATGGTACCAAAGAAAACTCAATCTATTTTATAGGAAAACTGACTTCTCACGAAAAAATTGGAAACTAACTCTGAAAAAACTGAGTCATGGAAGAAAAACTGAGAAAGTCATGAAGCAATGGACAAAACTAAATTGTGGAGCATCAGGACTAAGGCTGACAATGGTGAAACTGACTAAGTTCTTGCTGACCAAGTCCAAAGGATAGCTGAAACTAAACTGTTTACAGCTGGAGATACATTGCATCCGTATCTCTCACGTATTACATCTATGAATGTCAGATAAATCCTTCACCTATAACAATCGCAATCGTCGATCCCCCACTAAATGCCACTTCTCGGTATCTCAAGTAAAAGCGATGTGACTGTTGATACGATAGCATATCCTATGAAATTCCACTCATCCACTATTCTCTCAACTATAAATATCATCTTTCTACATTCATCTCACTGGCTCAAAAATGGCACCAGATTCTAGTAATGAAAAGTTCAATGCATGGGATAGTGAGAATAATCTACTTATGACTATCCTTCTCAGATCCATGACTAAAGAAACCAAAGTGAAAAGTTCATCCTATATGACATTTCTCGGAGATATGGGCGGCTCCCAAAGATCTTTATTCAAAGAAGGATAACACATCGATAATCAAGTACTCTTTTCTTTAATCAACTCACCAGAGCATGTCACCAACTGGACATGTTTGAAGAACTTGCTTGGAAGAATGCTAATGATGGTGCTATCTACAAGCAGGTGGTGGAACAAAAAATGTTATTCAAGTTCCTCAGGGGCCTAAATCCATCCCTTGATGATGTGAGAGGTAGGTCATGTCCACTAAGCTCCTTCCTTCTCTCAAAGATATTTTTTTGAAATAACGCATGATGAGATTAGGAGAAAACTTATGCTCAAGGGAACCACTTCTGAAGCTATAGTTGAAGGCTCAGCTCTTATGTCCCAAGGAAAGAATTTTGACAAATCAGATAACTCTGCATCTAATAATTATGCCCCTTGGAATTCAAACAACAAAAGCAAAAAGGATAAGTTGTGGTGTGATCACTATAGGAGGACCAACCAAACTAAGAAAACCTGCTGGAAGATCCATGGCAAACCTGAAAATTGGAAATCCTCAATATAGAACACTAAAGAGGGCCATGGAGGTTTGTATCTGAAGAAAAGAATGAAGGCCCCAACTTAAGCAAAGAACAACTTGAGTCCCTCAAAGCCTACTTGATCCAACAATTGTCTGAATCTACTCTAAATGAGTCCGCTACTTATGTTAAGTCAGGTATGTGTCTATCTGACCACAATGTCTCTAAAATCAGAAGAACCCTTTGATCATAGATTCAGGGACTTCCTCTCATACGACTATAACCAAGAGCCTTTTAACACATTTTAAACCTTGTAACTACATTTACCAAGTTAAGATTGCTATTGGTTCCATCTCTTATGCTCAAGGAACCGAAGTTGTAACTATTTCTCGCAATCAAGTTATGTTAAAAATGTTCTTTTGTCCCAAACTTGACTGCAACCTAATCATTTCCCGTGAGATTAGCTCAAGACTTAAATTTGGATGTTATTTTCCTCGCTAATCGCTGCATTTTTAGGATCATTCCTCTCGTAAGATAACCGGCAATGCTAAATCATGTTCGTGGCTATTTATCCTTAATGAGTATGAAGATTCGAAAGTCCAATATACAATTTGCTTCAAGTGTTAGCAGTATTTATTTAAATGATGTAATGTGTGGCATTATAGATTAGGCCACCCAAGTTTTGCTTATATAAAAACCTTGTTTCCTGAAATTTTTCAGGGTTGTAATATGAACTCTCTACAATGTGATATTTGTCAATTTGCAAAAATTACTAAGTCTGTGTATGCTAAGCTTCCTTATGTGAAATCTCACATTTTCTCTCTCATCTATAGTGATGTTTGGGGTCCTTCTAGGGTTAAACATGTGACTGGTAGTAGATGGTTTGTGACCTTTATTGATGATCACTCTAGGGTTACTTGGTTGTTTTTAATTAAAGACAAATCTGAAGTTGGCATTGTACTTCAAAAAATTTATAATATGATTGCTACTCAGTTTGATACTAAAGTTGGGGTGTTAAAACTCGATAATGTCAAGAATACTTTGAGTCTCACTTAAGTACCTTCCACTACAAAAAAACAGCAGTTTTGCGACGGAGTTTTTGCGACGATTTATTTCCGTCGCAAATTTACGTTTGCGACGGATGTTTTAATGTTTGCGACGGGACACTTGGCGGGACCGATTTTTCCACTTGGCGGGCAATTTTGCGACGGACCATTCAATAAAATTTTATAAAATTATTTTATTATTCTGAATTTAGATAAAATTTATGACGAAATTAAATTCATTCGCAAAATGCCTTTTTGCGACGGCATTTTTATTATTTTGCGACGGAATATTTAATACATTTTTATTAATTATTTTATTATTCAATTTACATGTTTGCGACGGAATTAGGTTTATTTTGCGACGGACATTAAATTCCGTCGCAAAACGGCGGATATCGATCGATAATCCTCTTTTCTTCCTCATTTCTCTTCTTCTCTCCTCTTCTCTCCCGCCCCGCCCCCTGCTGACTCTGCTTTCGGCGCCACCTCCTTCCACCACCGCCGCAGCCACTCACAAGGTAACCTCTTCCCTCCCTCCCACCCCCGTCCTTGAATCCTTTTGCATTTTTATTTGATGATTTGCATTTTTTTATTTTTTTTTTTCTTTTATGAGAAGGGTATTTGTCCATTTACAAGTCATGTGTTTTAGAGGAGGGGGTATGATATGAAACAGCTATGTGATGTTTGCTCGGTTGGTGCTTGGTGATGGGTGGTTTGGGGTTTTGATTGTTTTGTGTTAGATTTTGGATGAAAGTTCATTTTTTTGATGAAATTTTGACCTATGTTTATCTCACTTTCTTACTATCAAAACGAACTCAAAATCAGTTGGTCTAAGAAGATAAAATGCTCATAATATTCTGAATTATAATCCCTTAAATTTTCAGCTCGTTTGGGCTTCAACCCGACATTCAAAAACACCACACAGCCTAATTAGCTCCCAGCCGGACAGTTTTGACTAAGCAATTTGTGACCAACATTTAACTATTATACAGGCCTCAAACCAGAATGGTTTCTCAATGAAAAATGTACCCCTATATGCAATATATAACACATCAAAAATTCAGCTCATTCCAAGTAGTATAGGGTACTCAAAAGTTCGACACAAAACCACATCAGAAAGCTGTAAAACAGATTTTCAATATCTGATGCGTTTTTGTTTGACATGGTGTGTGATGTGTGATGGATGAAAATGAGATCTGAAATATGCGTTTTGTAGCTTGCATTCTGAGCTTTCCAACCATATAAAGAAAACGCAATTTGGTGCAATTGTGTTTTCGAGAGGTGTTGTCCGTTTGAATCATTGTTTCACGAATGATTGATGTATTTTACTTGTTGTTTTAAGTTAATAATGTCTAGAGGCTTACATGCTTTGAGGTAGAACAACAATGTAGTCAATCATAAGACTACGGGATTTATGATCATCATTTTGGTATCACTTTATCTTAGCTTAGTTTCACCTTTGGAATCTCAAGTGCATCTACTTTATCTTAGCTTAGTTTCACCTTTAGATTCCTGCCACCTTTGTTTGATTGACATATGATACTCGGTGTGCGGCTATACTTACCTAACTTATTTTTTTGGCAGGTCCACTTACTTTGCTGCACTTTTTTACAGTTTCCGAAGAAGGTGTTGTAGTTACTCGGCTTAGCAAACAAAGAAATTGCTTGAGGTCGACAGTAGTTAGAGGTGCTCGCAAATCTCAATAGTTAGGGGATCTATTGCAAACCCCGTAGTTACGAGATCTACAGAAAATCTCGCTTTCCTTGCACATATTATTAATTAGTATAAACGCCTTTTTATTATAATTGCATTTAGATTAGTATAAACGTCATTTTCTGTGTCAAATAGATGTCGGTAGAGGTAGAGGTAGAGGTAGACGCGTAGGGGTAGTTCCTTGCACCTTGGATTGCCGGTTTTATAGTTATTTTTTTTTATATTTTTTTATATAGTGTATCATATGTAGTATATATCTATAGATATATATGTGTTGTAATTATAAGTTAGGAAAATGCTTACTTATGTGTATTAGTTAGATAAGTTAGGAAAATGCTTAAGTATGTGCAAAGCCGGATGTTGGTTGAATTGGTTGAATTGGTTTGTTGAATGCTTAAGTATGTGCAAAGCCGGATGTTGGTTGAAAATGCTTAGTTTAGAAACCGGATGTTGGTTGAATTGGTTTGTTGAATTTGGATTGAAATGATGATAAGTATGTGGTTGAATTGGTTTGTTGAAAAGGGTGCTGTTCTACCCGCTTGGAAAATGGTACTCTGGGGTACTTTGTTATCCGGCAAAGCCTCCGAATTATTTTGACGTCGAACCTTTGACCATGAATTAAAAATTTAGGTTAAAGTGTTGTTAGTTTCATAGTAAGTTGAGTAAAACCTGAGTTTGCAAAAGTGTTGAGACAACCTTCAAAGACTATTGTTAGTCTCATTTTTTGTATGATATGATGTGTAGGATTGAAAATGAAGAGAATAGAACGTAGTTGGATGTACGAGAGGTTGGATGCTAACAAGAAATTTAACCCGGTATTTGTGAATGGTGTGGAGGAATTCATAAAACATGCAAAGCAAATTAGATTCGTTTCGGGCAAATAATGGAATGATGAAGTGTCCATGTAGTAAGTGTAAGAACACTAAATTTTCGATCGAACATGACGTTAGATTACATTTAACTAAATATGGGTTTTGCGCAAACTACTATGATTGGGTGTGTCATGGTGAAGAGCTTCCCATTCCGATGAACGCTCAAAGAAAGACGGAATGTGAACCCTTATCGTGACATGGTTAATGACGATTACGTGATAGGATTGATCACGTAAGAGAAGAATTGCTTAACCAAGAGGAGAACAATGAGACACCAAACCCCTGGTTGCATCGTTTTTGAAATGTTTGAAAACGCAGAGGAACTCAGATGTGATGGAAGTAGTGTCTCCATATCGCAGCGGCTTCTAGGTTGCTCACTTTGAAATGTGATCACAACCTCTCTCACAAATGCGTTGGACGGGTTACCGGTTTGATAGAGATATTCTTCCGAAGAATAACTTAATGACCTCGAACTTCTATCAAACCAAAAAGTTGTTAAAGGCATTAGAGCTACCCCATGAGAAAATACACGTGTGTCCCAAGGGGTGTATGTTATTTTGGGAGGAGGACGCGAATCTGACAAGTGTCGGAAGTGTGACCATGATCGATATAAACCAAAACGAACGCAAGAGGTCAACGTGTGCCTAACAAAGTGATGACTTATTTCCCAATTGACCTAGACTCCAAAGGTTGTACGCCACGAAACATATAGGCAAGGAAATGAGATGGCACGCGAAAACCCCAGACAAGCGGTATAATGGCTCACCCAAGTGACGCTGAAGCTTGGAAGCATTTTGACCAAATGCACCCGAGTTTGCTAAGGAGCCTAGAAATGTGCGGTTAGGACTTTGCACTGACGGTTTTGCACCTTTTGGTAATTTTGGGAAGAACTACTCTTCTTTGGCGATCCATGGTGACACCATACAATCTTCCGCCCTAGTTGTGCATGAAAAGACAGTTTATATTCTTATCGATTGCTTGTACCGGGGCGAAAAATCCGAAGGAAACCTCGATGTTTATTTGCAACCATTGATTAAGGAGTTGAAGCAGCTGTGGGAAACAGGGTTGTTTACTTACGATGTATCCACAAAACAGAATTTTCATATGAGGGCTGCACTAATGTGGACTATCAATGATTTTCCTGCGTATGGCATGTTATCCGGGTGGACTACGGTGGTGTGAAAGCTTGTCCCTATTGTGGTGATGGAAACAAGTCATTCGCTCAAACATAGTGGTAAATGCACTTAGTTTGATTGTCATCGGCGCCTCTCGATGACCATATTTTTCGCCTGACCGATAAAGGTTTTTTGAAGTCCAAACAAGATGAACACGCGACTCCACCCGTAGATTGAGTGGTGAGGAGGTATGGGAATTTGTACAACACCTACCAAGCATCATTGATGGCTCGATTCGGACTTGAAACGGCTTAAAAACTTCAAGAATGGTTGGTGGAAAAGAAGCATTTTTGGGATCTTCCGTATTGGAAAACATTGTCGCTTCGACATTGCCTGGATGTGATGCATATTGAGAAAACTTCTTTGAAAAACCGATTGACATGGTTATGGACGTTAAAGGCAAATCGCTTGTGGTCCAAAATCGCTAAAGATTTGAAAGAGCTTTGCGGCGCGCCCGATTGTACACTTGTTCTTGACAAGCGAAAAAAGAAAAGTGTTGTGTGAATGGGTCACTGTTGAAATTCCCGACGGTTATGCTTGGACCTGAGTAGGTGCGTAGATCATGATCAATACATTCTACGTGGTTTGAAAAGCCATGATTGTCACGTTTTTATGGAACGTTTGTTGCCAGTTGCCCTTCGAGAATTGATTCCGAAAAATGAGTGGAATGCATTGACTGAGATAAGTCAATTCTTTCGAGACTTGTGTGCTGCTACCCTAAAAATAGAAGACGTGATTCGTTTAGAGAATAACATTGCTGAGATTATTTGCAAGTTAGAGAAGATTTTGCCTCCAGCATTTTTTAACTCGATGGAGCATTTACCGGTACACTTGCCGTATGAGGTCAGAGTTGGTGGTCCCGTGCAATATCGATGGATGTATCCATTCGAAAGGTTTTTGAATCACTTAAAACAAAAGATTGGTAACAAAGCTTTCGTAGAGGGATCAATATGCAATGCGTATTTGTTGGAAGAGATTTCAAACTTCGTTACTATGTATTACGATGATCATATTGAAACAAAAGCAAAGAATCTTGTTGTTGGTGAGACTTCGCATCGAAGAATCGTTTCGATTTACCGAGTTATTCCGTGATCATAATGGTACAACAATCGGGAAGTGCAAGACAAGGTTCTTGGATAATAAAGAATATGACTTTGTGCACAAGTACGTATTGTCTAATCACAAATCATGAAACCGTATGAACTGTAAGTACCTCATTACTACATATATACAATGCTTACCGCTTTTTTTTTTCGAACAAATATACATTAACCGACAAAATGATTCATTCTTAGATTGTTCGAGCAATTTATTCGTGTTCAACAAATTTCAATTGACCTCGGCGGATATTTGGAATAAACATGAAAATGAATTTACCAAATGGTTTGCACAACAAGCATCATTGTTGAATGATGATTTGCTAAAAGCTTTGGCAAGTGGTCCTTCTCGTCAAGTCAAAACTTGGAAACGTTATTCGATTAACGGCTACAACTTTCGGACATTCAACCGGCAACTGATATTGGTAAATCTTCACCAACAACGGAGTTTGTGTCGATTCCACGGAAGGTGCCGACTATTATGGCACTTTAAATGAAATCATTGAGTTGGTGTATTATGGAGCTTCATTTGCCTACAAAGCCGTATTGTTCAAAATGTGATTGGTTTGATAATTACGAACGGGCATGAATGTGCATAAAGATTATAAGATAGTTGAAGTTCATCGTGGTAGGAAATATGGCGCTTATGATCCATTTGTTACGGCTTATCAAGTCAAGCAAGTCTACTATGCTCCATATCCAAGTTTGAAAAAGACAAAGATCAATGGTCGGTTGTTTTCAAAACAAAGGCAAGATCGACTATCGATGCTCCCGCCGAGGAAACCGCTTTCAAAGAACAAGTGATCAATGATGTTTCCCGATTATCTCGATCCTCTTAACATTGTCCACCAAGATCTTGATGTCGATGTTGACTCCGATGTTGGGGATAATGACTTGGATGATGATGAGATGGCGGATTTCATTCAACAAGAAGATGGAGAGGAAGAAGAATCGGTTGATGATCTAGATATCGATGAAGAGGAGGAAGAACTCTTCCATTCTAGTAGTGATAGTGAATAATAATGTATTAAATATTTTATTTTGTCATCATTGTTTGAATAATAATAATGTATTAAACATTGTAATTTATTATTAATTAGTATAATTGCATTTAGATTAGTATAAACGCTATTTTCTGTGTCAAATAGATGTCGGTAGAGGTAGAGGTAGACGAGACGCGGTAGGGGTAGTTCCCCTCCCCGGAGCGCCTTCCTCCACACACACTCACGGTTTGGATGATGAGATACACCAGATGACCGAGGAGGATTTGGGTGTCATTGTCAATGGTGACCTTGGATTGCCGTTTTTGGATCCCGAGGAGATGGTAAGTTAATACATATCTTGCTTTAATTTTTTTGTATTTTTATTTATATTTTGATTAACCAAATATATTAACAACTTATTGTTTTCAATATGACAGTTTACCGACAACTATGTCAAGAAAATGGCCAAGACCGCCATAATCGGCGGCTTAACACTTTTGCCACCACGTGGCATAATGCCACCAGAGCAAAGCAGGAAAGGTGGTGGCACGCATTTAGGTACGTCGTTCAGATAAATATAACTATATATAAATATAACTATAATTATAACTATACATATAACATATATATAACTATGTTGCGTGCTCATTTCAAATTTTCGAGTTATGCCACGAGCGCCGGTTAGTGAAGCTTTTGAGCGGTATGCTATCAACAGGGTCCGTGATTATATGTATCGGGCTCAAACAAACCCCGTGCTCGGCTTTGGATGACCCCGGATATTCTCCGTCGATTCGAGGAGTGGATTAGGAGTCCCGTAAGCAATTATTCAATATTTAATTAATAATACTTGTGTTTTATATATATATATATATATGTATGTACTAACTTGTTTATCTTATGTCGGAATAGGCATTCAAGGAAACATCTCGAAAAAAGAAGATAAACCGAAGCTTGATCCGGTGAGGAAGGGAAGATCCTGGGACACATGCTATGGGCGACGCGGGCGTTATCGATTTCGCTCGGGCCATGGAGGACAATAGAGAAGTGTCCCTATCGATCGGAGATCCGGTGACTAGTTCAAGAAGAAGAAGTCGGGCAACTTCGCCTCGAGGAAGTTTGAGAAAATCTTGGTACGTTATGTATTCTAAATATTATATATACATTATATATATATCATGTAATTATTGTTACTAACAAATTTATATCATACTTTACAGACGCCTTCACCTCGAAGAAGGCGAAAGCCCAGAGACGCAAACTGACACCCTGTCGACTTAGTCGCGTCTTTTATTACGGTTACCGGTGGTTACGACAAGAAGGGAGAGTTTTTGGCATGGGGTCACCGCCTCCATGTACTACGACAGTTCACTCTCGCCGACACTCATCCGCCGAGACATACTCTCCGGGCATACTCACCCGCCTCACCCAGGAGATGGCGCGAGAAAGACAGACAATGCAAAAACACAAAGCAGGTTGGAGGAGCTGAGAGAGACAGAAAAGCGTCGGGAAGACAGACTAAGCGCAGATGGAGGAGTGGATTACCCAAATGGTTAGCAAAGATCCCTCCGGAGGATGCAACCCGGTACGAGGCAAAGACAGATGACCGATCCGATCACGGACTGGAGGAAGTGATATGGGTTTAGTAGTACACGGGTCCGACTGGGTGACATATTGCTTTATACATTTTTATTTATTTTGGCTTATCGTATCCCCTTTGACATATCGTTTTATCCCTTTGACATATCCCTTTGACATATCCCTATCGACGATCGTTTTATTTATTTTGGTATCGTATCCCCTTTTATATTGTTGTCGTTGATAGCGGTAGCAATTGTAATGCTACCGGGAAAAATTATGGCTGTTTTGGCGGGTGGTTTGGCGGTCGCCGCAAAACAAACGACCATAATTTTCTCGATTAATTTTAACTTTTATGCGACGGATATATTCCGTCGCAAAGTTGCATTTGCGACGGAAAAATGTATTTGCGACGGATATGTAAGGATCTAAAAATAAAATTATTTAATAAAAAATATTTGCGACGGATTATACAATTTTTTATGACGGATTATAAATTTTTTTGCGACGGATTATATATTTTTGCGACGGATTATACAATTGTTTGCGACGGAGTTTACATTGTTTTGCGACGGAAACTATATTTTTTTAAAAATTAAATACGTTATTATCCGTCGCAACATTCGTCGCAAAAATAATTTGCGACGGATAAACCATCGCAAAACTCGGTTTTGCGACTAAAAAATGCGACTAATAAAAACAAGTCAGAAATCCGTCGCAAATTAGGATTTGCGACGGAAAAAGCCTAGTTTGCGACGATAACCTTCCGTCGCAAAAAGCCCAGTTTTTTGTAGTGTTCTTAAAAGATAAAGGCATAGTCCATATCAGTAGTTGTGTTGAAACCCCTCAGCAAAATGGAATTGCTGAGAGGAAAAACAGACACCTACTTGAAATGGTTGGGTCCTTAATGTTTTCCATGAATGTGCCTATATCTATAGGGTGAGGCCATTCTAACTGCCACTTACTTGTTATACAGACTACCTAGTAGGGTCATAGACTTCAAAACTCCTATGCAAACTCTTATGGTTGTCCACTCCTGTACACACCTCACCACTGATATACCTTTGAAAATATTTGGTTGTACTGCATTTGAGTATATCCATGCTCACCACAGAAGTACACTTGGCCCTAAAGCCCAAAAATGCTTATTTGTGGGATACTCTGTCAATCAAAAAGAATATAAGTGTTACTCTCCTAGTACTAAGAGGTTCTATAACACTATGGATGTCAAGTTTTTTTAAGACACACCATTTTACAATGAACAAAAAGACACCTTCTCTGAAAATGTTGAAGACTAGGACATCTTTGATATTCATGTCTCTGTTATTCCCCCCACACTAACCATTGTGTAGACTGATCATGAAGCATCTTTTTTTTCGAGGGATATCATGAAGCATCTGAAGGGCGACCTTCACACTCACAGCTGATTGATAGACCACCTATTCAGAAAGTCTATCAAAGAAAGAAACTGAAAGCCATTCATACTGCTCCTCAAGGTACCGGTGACATCTCTCTCACTGCTGCTGATCCTACCAATAGCATACCTTAAGAATCAGGTACTATCTCTCCCCCTGAAGTTGATGATAGACCCATTGCTCTCAGGAAAGGTAAACTACAATGGACTCAAAACCCTATTTTACAATTTTTTATCTTATGCAAAATTGTCTCATGCATTCTGTCTGTTTACCAAAAATTTGGGCAAAGCTTTTATCCCTAAAATGTTCATGAGGCTCTCAATGACCCTAATCGAAAAGTTCCATTCGGATCGAAATGTCTTCCCTACTAAGTAACCATACTTGGGACCTAACCACTCCTCCCCCTGGAAAGAGACATGTTAGCTGTAAATGGTTATTTAACAAGAAATACAATGCCGATGGTAGCTTAAACAAGTACAAATCTAGGCTTGATGCAAGAGGGTTTACATGGACTTATGGTTTAGATTATAATGAGAATTTTGCCCTCAGAGCTAAATTAAATTTTGTTAGAATCCTTTTATCCTTAGATGTTCATCTTGACTGGCCTTTATTTCAGTTAGACATTAAGGATGCATTCCTGAATGGAGACTTGGAAGATGAGGTGTTTATGACTATCCCACCTAGGTTTGAGAACCCCAATAACAAAGGAAAAGTATGTAAACTGAGAAAATCACTTTGTGGCTTAAAACAGTCTCATAGGGATTGGTTTGGTAGGCTCACTTCAATTGTGAAGATCAATGTTATTCACAATGCAACTCGACCATACTATGTTTGTTAAAGTTACAAATGGAAAAGATCCACACTCATTGTTTATATGGATGACATAATTACATCGGTGAAGATCACATCAAATTTAAAAGCTAAAGGACTCATTTGGCAAAAGTTTTTGAAGTTAAAGATTTGGGACACCTAAAAGTACTTTCTGCCTTTCAAAAAAAAGGTACTTTCTGGGCATGGAGATTGCCAGAACCAGTGAAGGCATCTCTGTTTCAAAAAAAAAGAAAATACATCTTTGACCTTCTCGAAGAAACAGGGATGTTGGGATGCAAGCATGTCATCTCCCCAGTTGACCCCAGTTTGAAGCTCATTCATGGCACTGAAGCTGATAACAAAAAAAAGGTACCAAAGGCTGGTGGGGAAACTTATCTATCTCTCTCACACCAGGCCTGACATTTCCTATTATGTTGGTCTTGTCAGCCAATTCATGCATCAACCAAGTAAGGAGCTTTGGGAAGCAGTCTATAGGATCTTAAGGTACCTCTAGATGACACCAGTCAAGGTCTCCACTTCAAAAAAATCTCACAGAGCAGTGGATGTGTACACTGATACTGATTGGGCAGGCAGTCATACTGACAGAAGATCTACTACTAGTTATTGCTCTTACATTTGGGGCAATCTATTACATGAAAAAGTAAGAAACAACCCTCTGCCTCTACATGAGTAGTGCATAAAAATTTGAACTTAGGGCTCTTGTTCTTGGTGTTTGTGAAGGTCTGTGGATAAGAAGGGTCTTAAATGAACTAAGAATCTAGCTCACTCATCCTATATATCAATCTCTACTGTGACAATAATTCAGCTCTTTGCATGGTAGAGAATCATATTCATCATGATAAGACTAAGCATGTGGATATTGATAGACACTTCACCAAAGAGAAGATTTAAGAAAATATCATCTCCTTCAAAGATAAGTCTTCTCAAAATCGAGAATCGTCGACATTCTCACTAAAGCTATATCTCCTCGAAATTTCAAATAAATGTGTACCAAGCTAGGTTGTATCAACATCTACAATCTAGCTTGATAGGGGTGTAGAAATTATTATTGTTATTATCTCATTATTAATACTTCACATATTTAAGTGGGATATCTTATTCCTTAAATATGTTCTAGTTGAGGTCTTACCATTATTTATAATGATGCATTACCATTTAAGTTTAGGCCGTAGTCTTGGTAAGGACACGGCATTTATTGATGTGTCTACTAGTAGCTATTACTAGGAAAATTTATCTCTAAGCGACTTTCAAGAGAGAATCGCTACGTGGCGTACTCATGGCCATGTTATTTATCATCTGACCACACAGCTTTATCTCATGAATGAAGCTGTGTGGTCTGATGATACTACGTAAGCGCTCCTCTACTGAAAGCCCCTTAGTGATAGAACAACCCCTATTACTATACCCAATCCCCCCAAACTACTTTGTATCTTATTTAAACTCCTTTCTCCGTTTAATACAATCAGAATAGTTTTTCCTCCTTTAATTTTTTTCTCTCATTTCATTTTTAAGACAAATTTAAGTGTGTCATAATTATGTATACCAGATCGAGACAGGATCCTTTAAAATACTAGTCTTAAGTGATCTCCCAAAGATGAAGATGTGATCTAATCACACACCTAAAATGTGAAAATGACATAGTAGTAGATTTTTTTTTCAAACTACGCTATTTTGTTAATAATGTCCTGAAACGAGATATCACTTAAACCTATTACTTTTGCTCTCAAATTTTATTTTTTACTGATACGAAAGATTCACACGCGCGCACATTATTTGTCCTCACTGGAGTGCAGTGCGATGAAATGATACGAAGGGGGAAAAATCATAACTGAATAAGTTATTGAACACAAAGAAAATGCTCATGCTTAGATGCGGTGATGTACGGGAGAGAATTTTAGTTGCATAGATGAGTCCCTCTTTGAACCGCATGGGATAGTTGCAAATCATACAAGTTCTTACTGATATCCAAACAAGCAAATGAATATAAATTATTTGTAAAGCAAGATTCAGCAACTTCACAGTACAAATACTTCTACTCACCAAAAGCTGTGAAATGAAATGAGTCAAAGAAAGGGAGGGGAAAAAAAACATCCGTCCTCGACAAGAAAATTCACATCCTTACAACACCCCCACCCCCACCCCACCCCCCCAACCCCACCCCTCTCAGATGGAAAAGAGAAAGCTGACCCCAACCAATGGAATAATTATTGTCAACTACAGCTAAGACAGCAATGCACATAAACAACCAAGTATCTGAGAAACAGACGACCGTATTTCATATCTACAGCCCATAATAAGCTTGCTTCTATCACTTTGCACCTTTAACCATGCTGTGGCCATTAGATCCCGATAAGCGGGCGAAGTGTTGCTCGACGTATTGAAGTTTCCATCATTACCACCAAGAACATTGAGTTCTTCAAACAATCTGTATGATGGAATAAAGGGCTTTTGTCCGTCCACATGGGCAACACTGCGAGGAGTGGGTGTTGTGACCTGTGTCTCTATTCCTCTTGCAGCAGGACTCAGATGCTGAGAATTCACGGTTCCCTGCAATGGTGTTGTTGTAGGCGAGACGGCTTGTGTTGTTGGATATGTGTATCCAGATCGATAAACAGGATTCGGGTTGCTATAGTATCCTGGTGTTGCTGCCCATGGCGGAGGGGGGTAACCAGTTGAGTAACCAGAAAGTTGAGGGTTCGACTGAGATTGTGGAGTCCGGTTTTGTCCATGATAAAGATAACTATGTTGAGGTTGTTGAAGTTGTGGCTGAGATTCAACCTGGGGTTGGGGTGTCGGCTTAGCCCAGGAGCTACATAATTATAAGATTGAGGAGGCTGGTTCATATGTGCATATGGATTACTCCCCTCTATATTTGGTGATGGTCCTTGATATGGATTCTGTGAGGAGGAAACAGGGGTTTCAGACTTGTCTTCTGATGACATGTTGGTGGATAGTGTGATGCTAAGGAGCTCTATCATGTCTTGCTCCTTATTACTAACTGGAGCTGGCAGATCAACAGGAACTATCGCGCTACTTGTGATTGTGGATGAAGATACGCCTTGAGTTACCGTTTTGCCATCAGAATTCACTAATGGGCCCGCATCACTTCTTTCAGACGGAAGAGTTTTAGAGTGCCTGCAAAAAATCGAATCCACTACCCATGATTAACCAAGGGCTACTACACGAGTTCTTGTGTGTGTGTGTGTTATTTAGAGATACAAAAGATACCACACAGTGAATATTTAGCCACATATAATGGACTATTTAAACCACATATAGGGATACAGAACCTTCGAACCAGCTGTAAGAAGTCATCTTCCTCTTCCTCGCTCTCATGTGTATTTCCAGCCACAGGCACAGGAAGATCTGTCTCGTGTGTATTTCCAGCCACAGGAAGATCTGGACCAACGGAGTTCATAGCTGAGGTGGCGGTAATATTAGTATGTTTTCCATTGCTATCATTCTGGTCGCTTGTTTTCCCAACACTATATGTATCTTCAATTGGTAGTGCCACGCCAGAAGCTACAGCATCATGTTTCGCGAGCACGTTCTGCAAGCTGTCATTCAGATCTAGACCCTGACCCAGAAGTTCTTCATCTCTGGCAATCAAATGAAACATGCTTGTAGGTAAAACGACAAAGCAGATCCACTAAAAGAAACAATTTATAAGCAAAAGAAAGGGACGCATACCCGGTAGTAGTCAACAACTGTATTAACTTCTTCTGGTTGGAACGACATTGCTCAACAAGATCAACAATTATTTCGTCTTTTACAGCCTAGATGTTGAGCATAGGTCGAAATCTTTCACTATGGAACAATGAAAAACATTGAAAAACAAGAAAATTCTAAATAAAAGGGAGTCATTGAAGTACCGATCGGTCATTTGGATTCAAAGCTTGCAGCATGTCAGCTAACAGATCCAATGCATTTCGCATGGACTGCACCATGGATAAACTACAACGGAGAAAACAACATTTTACATGGCAAATGGTACACAAAGGACAAAGAACACAAGCAGTTGAAAAAACAAAGGACTTCAGAGGGAGGACAAACCTTAAAGTTTGATCTTCTGCCGCCATAGCTTCATCAAGCCTGGCTGAAGAATTGCTTGGCATTCCATAACCAGGCTGTGGACTTCTAGGTGTTGTATGAGTCGGGGGAGGTGTAAATATAGGAGCAGTGTCTAATGAACGTGGAGGAAATGACACACCAGAGCGCTGACACAACAATGCAGGAACGTTACGGTCAGATACAAATCAGCAAGGGGGGCCTTTATTTGCACCGCCACGACTCTACCAGTGTACCACACTACTTGTGCACCACAGTAGAATCGACCATGTGAAAATCAAACGTATAGACAACATTCGACCTTCCTAGTATCGATCATGGTTCGACGGTGCGGGAAGTCGGATGTCGGCTATACAATCGACTTTCACAGGGTCGATTCTGTGAAAATGGTGTGGTACACCAGCAGGTGGGACAACGGGTAGATCAGCTGTGGTCCGAATAATAACCCCCACCAGTAATCTACCGCTTTGAATCAGTTTGTCAAAAAATGTCAAGCTCCAAAAGCAATAAAAAAATTCCATTGGGGGCACCGGAGCTAATTCAAAGATCCATTGGGGGTATTAGTGGTATTTTTACATTTTTCAACAACAAACCTACACCGCTTAAATACAAAAAAAAAATCTGAATCTCAATGGGGGCACTGCCCCCTCCCCCCCCCCCCCCCTTTCCATGGTTGATCGCCCCTGGTTCAAGATGGTCACACCAATAGAAGCACTGAACGGAAGTCTTTTACACACAAAAAAAAATTCAAACTATCATAGTTCTCACCCTCAATTCCTCATAAGCCCAATAGTATTGGGGATATTTTCCTCCAGGACCACCAAAGGCTTCCTGCCAAGAATCTAACAGCAGCAAAATTCTGTCTCTTACATGCATATCCCACTGCCAAGCAAAGAAATCAACCTTAGAGTTTTGAAAGAAAATGATTTGACAAAAAAAAATAAAAACAAATTCTTGGCAGAATGTCATCATAAATTACCATGTCACCCAAAAGTGCAAGCCGATGGGGAGACAAGTAATTAAGATATTTAAACAGTAAAATGCAACACAAACTATCTTGGGACGGTGAATGAAATGAGACAAGAAAATGTCCTAACAAATATTAGCTAAGAAGCATATAAAGAAACTTGGAACAATAATAGTATATGGATAAGTACAAGTAACAACAAGAAATGGAACATATGCGCACAAACGCCTATCCACGTCATTATCATGCAATAATGGAATAGGATCAATCCAAAACCATCCAAACAACTCCCAAACTGGTAGGAGACAAGTATTTCCATTGCTATTATGGCTATAAATACCCACAAGTGGACCACAAAACAGGTACTAAACCAATGAACATTTTTGTCCTCCCTACATGAAATATGAGTTCAAGCATATTCAGAATGAAGGCCTTACCCTCCCTCTCCTCACTCCGTCTTTAAAAATTTGAAAGAACAACATAATAATACGCATGTAACTGCAAATTGGCAAAAGAAAGGGATATATTATTATCCTTTATCACTTTTTTGGCTGTGTAGGCGGAGAAGCTAACCTTTTCTTTACTATTTTGACCATCTCATGCAGAATATTTCTATCAGCTATCTGGAAATGCATGAAATCTCCACAATTCTTCACCATGGTCTCTAGAAGCTGCATATTGAATAGAGTACAGTCAACTCGCAGCAGATACAAAGAATATACTACTTATTCCCAAAGATATTACTAACCATACCAATATTATATTTCAATCACAAATTTAATCTCTAATCACAGACAAGTGAAGGAAGTAACATGTAGTAGGTAGTATTTTGTCACTTGAAGAAAAAACACATGCCATACAGAGTATGATAACTTGGGCCATTAAAGTATACCGTGAGAGCTAGCAATTGAACTTTGGGGTTCTTGTGCTGCAACCTTTTCTTCACTGCTTTCACAACATCTTTTGCTAGCCTGAGTATGAGATAACAAACACATCATTATCCCATATTATACTCTAATCAATCAGAGAGGGTAAACTTGCAGGATCAAATAAAGTAATTAATTGCTTAAAGAAATAAAATAGCCTCAGAGAGAAGCTTAAATGCATTTCCATGTGAGAATTAGAACATGTGCAATCAACTAAATGGTCAACGGAACAAAAATCCATTTTTTGACCTCTGTCAATACCATCTTTCTTCAAAGAACAATTTTTGACCTCTGTCAACACCATCTTTCTTTAAAGAAATTTCAACATCATGAGAACTATTATTTAACAAGGAAGAAACAGGGAAAACTAATTGAAGTATTTCACCACTGCAAACTTGTCATTATTACAAAATTAAAATTATACAAATTGAAAAACAAAACATGATAAATAAGGAGATTCAGATAAACACTAATTAGAGGATTACTAGCATGAGTCAATTTTCAGCGAAAATTACAGACGGGGGGGGGGGGAATAAAAAACCAAAGAAGAACCAACAAAACTAGATAAATAAACGTTGATGATACCAGTGATTGGAATTGACGGTATCGCAGATATCGATGTTTATGGTCCAATCGGGTCCCAATAAGAACTCGCTGGTGGCTTTGTCTACCAGAACTAAAACCGAAGAAGACGAAACAGCCCCGCCGGAATAAGAAGAAGTTGACGGAATCGTTGGCATCATCATCTTTTCTTTGATTCACTCCTTGTTTTCGTTAACGGATTCTTGAAAGAAAAAGAAAAAAAACTATCGAATTCTTCGAGATGATGTTTATTTCTGATCTCCTAGAAAATTCAATCTTTTCGTCATCTATGTCTTTCTCCTTCTGCAAATTGATTCTACTTTTCTTCTTTTGCGTTCTTTATGCGCCCACACACTTTTTCTTTATTATTATATATACGTCTCTCTGTGTTCGTTGCTTTTTTTTTCCTTAGGTGGGGTCCAATTTTGTTATATTGAATTTGTGGGTCTTGAAACAGTTTTATCCTCTTTTTAAAATAAATATATATAAAAAATAATAATAATAATGGGGTGTTATCCTTTCCTCATCTTCGTCTCTCTTTCTTTATTTCGTTTTTTTGTATATGATTACGGCAATAACGATATGCTTTGGAATCTCTATTCCACACCTTTGCCTTTTTGTATGAAAATGATGATAGCTTCGTCTTTATTAAAAAAGGGTTAAACCTAATAAGAAGGAAGAAAAATAAAACGCCCCCACCCTCCTCGCTCCACTGGAATGAGTGGAGATGTTAATCTAATAGCACAGTGGCCAGTCGAGGATTATCATTATCTGAAAAACCGAAAGAAGTCGTCGCCCTTTACGGGATTGAACATCTACACTCAGCCTTCCCTGGCCCAATTGTCATTACAAAGATTTCAGCGCTTTTAAAGATTGCAGGCCACGTATCGGGGGACAAGTTAAACCTAATAAGAGTCTTAATTCTTCATGTCTCACGGGATGAGTGCATACAGGGACGGAACCAAAAATTGGAGGTCATGTGGGCTAATAGACTATATTTGTATAGTCAGGTGGGCTGGATTAAAACAACTAACTGTGTTAGATTGAGTTATATGATGTTTTACATGTACCGAAAATAAAATACGGGTGGGCGCAAGCTACATCTGGTTCCGTCCTTGAGTGGATAAGTTAACCATATAGAGTAGGCTTCGTTTGGATTGATGGAATGTAATGGAATGAAATGAATCTAATGGAATAATATCATTATAATTACTGTGTTTTGTAACAATGGAATAAAATCACATTCCAGCCATTCCATAGCTTTTCATTCCATTAGAATCAAAATGCATTGCATTCTTACGTTTTCAAACATGTCAAATTGATGAAATGAAATGAAAAATACATTGCATTCTTACGTTTTCAAACATGCCAAATTGATAAAATAAAATGAATTCATTCTATTCCATTAATCCAAACGAGCTACAGATTAAAGAAATTAAAAAAATTCACTTTTTTTATGGAGTTCGAATTTCCACACTCTACTGAAAGAAGTCTCCCTTTTACGGGGTTCAAACCTCCACACCCAACCGATGGTTTAGTTAGCCTTTTAAAACACACAAACCATTTACCACTATGACGAAACAAAATTCATCGGGTATAAAATCAAATTTTTGTTTAAACTAGTGGTAATTGGATTAAGGATAAAAGCAGAAGAAATATGGATGGGGGGAGTATTTTTTGGGTGATTTAGACTGAGTCTGGGATTTTCCCAAGTTGCCTACGTATCCAAAGCGTATGTTGAAATCAAATCTGCTTTTGGTTAACATGAACGCTTATATGAGAACATTTTTGCCCTGGCGCTTCACGGCCATGTCCATCATGGACTCTTCTTTCGTGTCTTACAAGTATTATTATTATCCTGTGATTATCCCTTGATTTTAGAAGATAATCACGGTATTCAAACACATAAGATTTAAATGATAAAGATTAGAGCCTTCATGGCTTAGGATTTTTTCCATAATTATCCCGATAAACGTGTATTTATCATTATATGCTCTAGCCGACCTGCGGCGAGCAGCTCAGGTCGAGATGACCGAACTACGCAGGTCTGTGCCTACCCTGTCCCGTTCGACTTGCAGTGGACTGCGGGACGACCTGAACAACCCCCTCCTTTAGAGGTGGAGATCAGCCTTCAGGCTTACAAAAGGACTCGTGGTCCTTAAGATTAAGGACTTGGACCTATTCTTACTACTATTCGAGTGTTGTGTATATGATACGTGGCGTGGCGAAATCCGGCCTCGTCACACTACTATTGTTATTATAGTATAATATTTCATATTTACAATTATTATGTTTTTTTATCGACACAATACTACTACTAAATAATTATTAGTAATGATATGGCACATTGAGGGAGGTGATAGGAGAAATATACTCTTCTTTTTGTCAATGTTATTGGACTTTCAGTTTTGCGGTTATTACAATACAACCTCCCACACACAAACAGATGGATTTCATTAACTCATGAAGGTTACAAATATAGTCCAACAACAAAAACAAAAAATTGTAACAGGTATTTTCTAGGTAAAAATCTAACTCTGCAGACACGATTCGGACCGGACTCTGAATTAATCGGACGAATGGGTTCTGGATATCAGAGGCTTTAAGAAAAAAAAAATTGTAACAGGTATTTCCTCCGTTTTAGAATAAAAGGCACTATATCTCCTTTTATTTGTCTTATAATATTTTTTTTAAGAAGAACGTAAATTGTTTTAAATCTCCAATTAAACATTAATAATATTTTCTCTATATTGTTTATAAATTCCGTGCTACACACGGGGTAGGTGCAATGTATGGATAAAATAAAATAACGCACATATAATTTATACGAATGACAATAAAATTAAATAGTAAAATGCAATGCATATATATCTACTATAATAGTTTGTCTGGATGATGTATGCTACTTATCGAAGTTTAAACTTTAAATTATAAACCGTTGGATAAAAGTTTTAGCTTTGCTCCAAAAGAAAAGTAGCATATAGAGGGACGCCCTGCCACCCTCCCACCCCCTGCCAACCAACCCCTCGATTATTTTTGGAAAAAGAAAGAACCATAAGTCGCCTTCCACGTACCCCAACCCATTTATATATCCCCTAAATCCACACTCCATTCGTCAAAGCTTATCTCTAGCTAGCTAGCCTCACGCTGCGTATCTTATCAGCGCCTTAAAAGCTACACTTTACCTTTCAAGAAAGAAAAAAAAAAAAAAGGTACACATCAAATAATATGTCCCAACCCGACACTCGATTTGCCCCAAAATAATCAATCCCCAACCCCGTACTCCATTCGCTTCAATTCTCACCCCATTTACCCCTCAACCCCCACACTTCATCCGCGCTGCAGCTTATCCACAACACCTGCACTATAAGGTTACATTTGTTAGCAATAAATTTGTAATATTTTGTTATTTTTTTTAAGCAAATTACGATAGGGTTACATATCATATCTCAAGAACAATGAATTCCACAGTCAAGAAGTATAATGTAGTAATAGCATAAATAATCGACCATAAAACTAAACATTACTTTATCGTATATACCATTTAATGTAGCAATATCATTTCATCTTTATCCTAAAATATACATGTATCTATATTATTGGACAGATGTCTTCCAAGCATCATTGTTTGAAATATATTCCTTCCCATAGAAGTTGTGTCCCTGTACAGATGAGGGATGGGCAGCTAAACATTCAAGAGAAATGTTGAAAGCACACCAAAAAACTTAGGTCAAGGATAAGGTTATGAATGGTTAAAGACACTTACAATTAAATATGCTTAAAAGTTAAAAGTGATCTTATTTTATACGCTGTGCAACTCCTACCGCATGCTTCTTCGAGGATAAGATTTAATGGTCAATAAAACGTCATGATCAACAATTATTCGAACAAAATATTCAAGATCAATCAATATGAAAAGGCACATAACCTTGCAAGATCGATGGAAGTCTTTGCAATTCATATATATATAGGCAGAGGATGCGGGTAGGAAACATTTGCACCATTATCATGGCCATATTTAATGCATGCATAATTAACCCATCCATCAACTTACGAACAAAATGACAAAATATCATTCAAATCCAGTTATGATTATTTATTTCGTATCAAAAGACAAAATTACATTAAGTTAAACTCGTCTAATTTAGAACTGATGAACGTATCTGTCAAAAAAAAGGAAAAGTGTAACATCTGAATTTTCACAAAGGGTAAATCAATAATTGGGTATGTGTACTATGATCTAATTATTATTTAACCTATTTAGAATTTAATTAATGATTAATTAATGGGTATAAAATGGAACCATTACCTAAATTAATCATTAGATTTTACACAACAAATTTTCTGAAAACCTGGGGAGCAAGCCGACGGCAAGCACAGGAAAGAAGAAGAAAAAAAAAAGTTCGGTCGCTGTTTTCCAAATTCGAAGTTTAACGGTTGATTTTCGGTGCAGACCATAGTAGAAGAAATTGATCACCGCGATGAGGTGATCGTTTTGATACCAACCGTTCTTTTTTTCAGTAAGTTTCATTCCTAACCCTAATTATAGATCCGTTCGTTCTTGAGAAAATCAGAGATTTTGGTAAATTAGAGATTAATTAACCGTAGACATCGTCATTTAATTATCGTAGGATATTTGTAGAAGTGGTTGAAATCGGGGATTCAAGCTTTTTACAACTCGTTTTGCTTTCAAAATCCCTTTTGGAATGCTAAAAAGTAAATGGGGTGTTCTTAAACGGAGTTGGTGTTCAATCGTATTTTAATTATGCTATTATTGGTTTTGATTATTTAATTGCTTCACGTACGTTTGTCATTAGGTTTTATTTTTGGTTATATATATATACCTGGGTTCTTATAATAAGTAACTGTCGAAAAAAAAATAAACAGAGGGGAACGGTGCTGATAGGTTCTTCTAATGGTTTCAGTACCTGCGGGATTATTGCTGTACTTCTAGTTATTATATTACTTTCCTTGTTTCCTTCCTGGGATTGGTATGCACCATAAAAAGAAAAAGGGGCATGCAGCATGCTCCCGGTACGGTTCTTTTTATATATTTTATTGCATTATTATATCCTTTCTGTTATATATGTATTCCAAGAGCAAACTAAAAAATACATGTACCGTAGGGTCATACATTTGTTTTCTGTTTACCGGAAGATTTTATATGTATTTATTTGATACGGATGAGTAATAGATGTTATATACGGTAAGTAACATTATATAGTTAATATACTAAAAAAAAATGTATTATATTAATTTTATGCTTTTACGTGTATTACATGGTACGATGTCGCTTGTATGTTTATGTGGAACATTATATGTTAATTTGCGATGCCTAACTACGACTTCAGTAGCGGCTTGGTTCTGCACCACAACCGAGGCTCCTACGGGGAGAAGGTGGGAGCACCGAAAAGCGTTGTTTAGCCTTGTGAGACATTGACCTAGTAGTCATTGATCATTTTATAATGCTTTAGGTAATGTAATTAGAATGTCTGGACTGTGTCCTTAGGAAGTCTTATACGTGAATGAACCGGGTGGTTAGTATTTAACTCGTAAATACATATGTGGTTGTCTAAAAGCCTAAAACGTCAATATCATTGGTAAGCGCGCGTTAAATCGAAGCATGGGAACCTTGCAACCCTTTTGAGTCATGTGTCAAGGGACAACGTGCAACTTCCCACATGGAGACCTAAGTCCATGCCTCTTTGAGAGGTCTTAATATGTCTCTGCCAGTGCATTCTCACCATGCACAGTGTCCTCTCGATATTGGTGTAACAAACTTATGTGCGTGAGATTATACTATGTGATCTAGTAGAGGGTGAGTGTGATCTCAATGCAACCTATGTGGTAGAGATTGTAGAAAGTAACTTGTTATATATGATATGCTATTTATTGTAGCCGTTTCTTCAACCCCTTACTAAGTACGTCTCTACTTACCCCCTCTTCCTTATTGTCCCCACCCCGAGAATGTGGTGTATTTGTGGTCGTCGCTTTAGCGCCACAGAGGAGTGACCTGAGATGATGCAGAGATGAAGTTTACCGTTCTTTATTTTCCGTTGTAATTTGGTATAGATTCTCTTAATCTCTGTAATGATAGAAATCAGTGGGTTGACTTTGTGGATACCAATATGTACGGGTTAATTGTTTTTTATGGTTATAGTAAAGCCTTTTGATGTTGTACTAAATGCAGCATGTGTTAGTTTCGATCGTTTTAGTAGTTGTTTTAAGTATCCGAGTCAGTCGTTTAACTTCCGCTTGTTCTCTGATGTCTGCTTACATGTATAATTAGATTAAAATTTAATTATATGCGTGTCGGACGTTATTTTCCGGATAGGAATTCGGAGCACAGGGCGTCACAAAAAGTAAAGTGACAATAGTACCCAATTCATCGGACGTGTGAACATGCCGAAGAATTTACGTCAAATGTTTGAATTGACAATAGATCCATGTAGATCATAAAAAATATATATATATCTAATTAAAGTGACGAAGATGGCTCCTGCAAAAATCAAAACCTCAAAATAGAAAAGGACATCGTCTTCATACACCCCCTTTCAGATCGTGCATTATCCAAATAACGCATCGTGTAGTATCTTCATATATTTTGTGGTCGGCGTCAGGAAAGCCGGAGGAAGCATATAGTGATGATTAAACATTGGGTTGGATAAGGGTTGAATTAAGGGAATGAATTTGAGGTGAAAGAGGATATGATTGGATATATAGTTACGGTACGTGGTTATTTAAGTCAAATCTAGGATTCCGTTAAATAATATAAAGAGGATAATATCAACAGAGATTGAGATGTTTAGTGGAAATTTATCAGGATCTACCTCCTAATTATATATTGAGAAAAATAAATATATAAATTGTTTTCAAAAATAAATTAGTTGAGTCTCCACGTATCAAGGAATCCATGGATCTGTGTGGGACCCCGATCATCTGCAGCAGGGGCCGATGTGACACAAAACAGCGTCTTTTTGTTTACAAACGACGTCATTTGATTCCGACCTAAAAAAAATATCACGCTCAAAACGGCGTCATTTGTGGCTCAAACGACGCTTCTTGGCCTCACAAAGACACCACAAAGAGAGGATCGCAATTCATCTATGTGGTACAAATCCGGGTCGGATCTCTTTAAATCGGGTAATCAATTTTATTATTGATTTTAAATATATATATATATATATCTCGTTAAAATTTATGACATTCAACCACTTTATTAGTTTGGTGAAAATATCCAAAATGATTTAAATTTTGGGACGGATAAAGTATTTTTTTCCATTTTTTATTGGGTATTTGTTTATAAAGACTAGTTTGAGTATTTAATTAGGCACTTAGGACACATAAATATTAATTGGTTATAAAGACAAAAAATTAGTAACTAGACAAAACTACTCCTAATTAATTAAAAAAAAACCAGCGCTGATTTTTTTCTGGACCCTAAAAAAGTTTTTTCTTTTTTTTCTGGATGCTAAAGAAACACCGCGATGCATCGAGGGTGGTCAATGCATCGCGGTGTCACTGCATCGCGGTTGTTAGTGCATCGTGGTGTCACTTCATCGCGGTGTCTTTGCATCGGGGGTGGTCACTGCATCGCGGTTTCTCTGCATCAGGGTGGCCACTACATCGCGGTGGTCAATGCATCGCGATGGTCACTGCATCGGGATGGTCACTGTATCGTGGTGGTCAATGCATCGCGGTGGTCAATCACAGCGGTGAATCCATTAGGGTGGTCACTGCATCGCGGTGGTGAATGCATCGTAGTGTCTCTGCATCGCGGCATCTCTGCATCGTGGTGTCTCTGTATCGGGGTTGGTCACTGCATTGTTGTGTCTCTGTATCGGGGGTGGCCATTACATCGTGGTGGTCAATGGATCGGGGGTGGTCAATGCATCGTGATGGTCACTGCATCGGAAGTGGTCACTGCATCTGGATGGTCACTGCATCGCGGTGGTTAATACATCGCGGTGGTCAATGAATCGCGGCGGTGAATGCATGGGGGTGGTCACTGCATTATGGTGGTGAATGCATCGCGATGGCCACTGCATCGCGGCGTTTCTGCATCGCGGTGTCTATGCATCGGGGCTGGTCACTGCATCGCAGAGTCTCTGCATCGAGGATGGCTACTGCATCGCGGTGGTCAATGGATCGGGGGTGGTCAATGCATCGTGGTGGTCAATGCATCGGGATGGTTACTGCATCGCGGTGGTCAATGAATCGCGGTGGTCAATGCATTGGGGTGGTCACTGCATCGCGGTGGTGAATGCATCGCGATGGCCATTGCATCGCCGTGTCAATGCATAGAGGGTGGTCAATGCATCGCGGTGACACTATATCGCGGTTGTCACTGCATAGCGGTGTCACTTCATCGAGGTGTCTCTGCATCACGGCGTTTCTGCATCGCGGTGTCTCTGCATCGGGGGTGGTTGTTAGGTGTAGTGCCCGAAAGACAATTTGTGTAATTGTTTTATGACATAATTTATCTTACCTTATTACTTGCTTTGTGCTTGTAAGTAATACACTGCTGCAAACCCTAAGTCTATCAGTATGTAACCGCTTAACTCGATTGTATGGCATGCGCGTGAGGATTGAGTTAGTGGTGATATACTTAAATCGTTAGTCCGTGGTGAACTTAATCGAGTTTAGGGTCTCTTGATTAAAACACCAATAATGCGCCCGAACACCTTAGGGTGTGATAGTCTTATCCGGTTTGTCGGTAGAGAATACCTACGCTGGGCATTTATATATGATGGCATTCATATAGGACTCGGACCGATTTAATCTGAATTTCTCGGTATAATTCCGTAATCGAGGAATCTTATTAAATCATTAGATGATCATATATGGATCAACCTTAATCCCGATGTGATCACAGATGTTTGCTTGTCCCGGGTAGTGTTTGATGTGTTAGTTACGGTTCACTTTAATATGTGTTCCAAGCCACTTCTCATTGGCACTATCTCCGGATTTAGTGAGTAGTTCTCGATTTTCACGCACATGGAATCCATTCCTTCCTCGCGAAGTAGAGAGACAAATCCTTATTTGTTAGCCCTAAGAAAGTGATCGATCCCGGAGTTTCGCATTTGACTAATTAGCTACTAGTCGATATGCATACTAATTGATCATCGTGGGTTAATGGTAAATAAGGATAAGATATTCTCGAGTCGGGTTCACGGAGACTTCCCACCGAATGGACGATCTATAGAGGGTTAATCCGTATGTAGTGATTATATCAATGGACGCTTATTCACTCTATGGGTTGAGTATAAGTATACATCTATAAACGGTAGAGTTCAGTTTCGGGTTTATGGTGGCGTAATCCCGAATTAATAATTAATGTACTTATTCTGCTCGACGAATAATTAATTATTGGACCTATTAATTCGACTAATGTAATCTTGTTACTTGGGCTCAATGATAATTAATTGGTCGGGCTAATTAATTGATATGCATGATATATTATTTAGTTGGGCTAAATAATATAATACACATAAAAGACATTTTATGTGGGCTTTTTGACCCTTAATGTGGCGCCAATATATGTCAATTAAATAGAGAGAAATTAGTCTTCTTGGATAATTATTTGACATGTGATTTATCTTTTATTTGTTAAATGATAATTCATGGAATATTAGATAATAATGTGATTTATCCTAATTTGTTTGGGATAATCATTTTATTTATCTTTTATTTGGAATAAAGGGTTAATGGAATAATTATCTCTTAATTATTTAATCCTTGGAGGACAAGGGTTTCTCTCCTATATAAAGAGAGTTCTCCCAAGCCTTAATTCATTGGCAAAATTTCGACCACTATTAGAAAAAGCGAGAAAATTTTGTTTTTCTTGTCTAGGGTTTTAGAGGAAGAAAAACTTTGGTGTTGCATATCAAGGAGGCTCGTGTATCAAGAAGGGTGTCCACCAACCGCCGTTTGGAGAACACATCGGAAGATCAAGGCGACTCTTCCCGTTATTGGTAACATAATCTTAAACCCCCTTGTAGTACTTAAGTCCTTTAATTATGAATTGTGTCATATAAATCGTGATCCATCCGCTACGCATAGATCTAACTCGTTTAGATCTAAGAACCAGCATCCTTCATGTGGTATCGGAGCTAGGTTCCACGATTTATATAGTCATAATCGTAATTAAACGACTTAAAGGAGTGGAATTGCATATAGGTAAATCTTATTTATTGTTTTATGCATTGATAGTGATAAATTGTTATGGTTGAAGAGATGGATTCGGGGTTGGCACTGTTTACCCGTTAGATCTATTGTAAACTCATATAAACTATGAAAATTTCGTTTACATGAGTATAGGAAATTATGTAATTTATTGTTATTGCAATTTTAATTTCCAGAAAATAGATCTGTACATTAGCTGTTTAGTCTTTTCGATTTTTCCGTTGTTTGAGCCGTTCAAACAAAGATCCCTCCGGTCAGAATCAAGATTGGAAGTTGGTGAACAATCCCACAAAATTTGGCGTCGATCAGAGTCCGTTTAGATGTCCGTTCGTTGATGAGAAGAGGCAACTGTAACAGAAAAACGCAGGATTCACAGAAACCCTAACTGTGACTTCCTCGATTTTCTGGAAAGGATTGGACCGTTGAAACGAAAATCTGACCGGTCAGATCGGTAATCATGGGATTTTGGACGAGATATAAAATTTTCAGGACGATCGGGATTCATCTTGATCCCTGATCGGCCTCGGGAAGTGAATGATGCGCTGCTGTAAGAGTCTGTTTCAGCAGCAAGTTGGGCGGCTCACTGAGGAAGATTGACAAGTCAAAGCTCCGATCCGACCGTCCATCTTGAATTCCGAAGAATGAAGATCAGATCTGGAAATTTTCGTCCCGATCCGAGTTCGTTTGATATGCCGATCGTCGAAGATTCTAAACAGCTGCAGATTAGGGTTTTAATTTATTTTCGAATAGATTAGTTACGGGGGTGCCAACGGTCCATCTCGGTGTTTATTTTCCGCACTAGTATACATGTGTAGATTGTATGAGTAGAACCGGAAAATTGCCATGACATTCATCATATCATGAATTCCACTCCATATGCATACATGTAGAAATTAATTCGAGTAATTAGTTAGGCATGTATAAAACACACGATTAGTTTTAATTAATTGTTTGATATTAATTAGAAACTAATTAGGGTAAAAACCGAGGAACACGGGTTTTTTCAATCGTCGAGGTTGGGTGATGGATTCTCGGTGAATCCCACTCTGCGAAAGCATAAGGAGTAAAATCCCAAACCTCGTGGTTAAGGTGTTGGATTCTCGGTGAATTCCACCTTACCTAAGACGAGATTACGATTTTGTTCCGTAGTGTCTACGTGAAAGTTTGATGTTTAAGGATTGGATAATCACGGGCAAACAGGTTCGAAAGTGGTTTAACCACGGTTGGGTGGTCAACGGTAGCTACGGCTCAATCGACTTCACCTCCACGTGTGGCGCTTGAACGGGTCCGCAATATCGAGCCATCCGAAAGAGCCACTACGGCTCAACGGACCTCTCCTAGCCTTGACTCGTCCGACGGCCACATATGTTCTAACGAATAGGTCGGGTGGGCTAGCCCACATAACCGACAACATTCGGGCCTATGATTTATTGTTCCTTAATGTAACATCAAGTCCAAAAACATGATCAAGAAACCCACCACTTTTTCAAAATATTGAGTGGGAGCAGAGAGAGCGACAAAGCGACCCACGGCCTCTACTGCTGACACAAGCAACGTGAGAGAATGGTGACGCCTCGTGCGCCTCGGGACCGGCCTCCCTAAGGAAGGCCTTTACCGCTATCAAAATTCAAGGCTTGGTCTCCGAAAGGATAGGATTTTGGGTACTATCGGGTCACCGACCGACCCTAAGGCGGCACACTCGGGTCTACCTAAAAATCGGTGAGCAAGAGGTCACACTCATAAAGGGTATTTTTGGTAGTACCTTGGTTTGAAAAAGGAAAGGTGATTGACGATCACAAATGAGATGTTCGATTCTCAACTTTGATCTTCAATATTGATCGAAACCTCTTTGACCTACCCTAAGGCGGCACTGAGGCATTAGATTAAATCCTTGGAACGGTAGGATAGACTATAAGTACTTAGTTTATGTTCCTAAAATTTTAGTAGTGTATGATTTGGATTTATTTTCTGTCAATTTTATTTACAACTGTTATATATATCTCTCTAAGGTGCTAGATCACTAAGTGTAAAATTGACTAGTAATGACTTCGTTAAAAAGTGGTAAGTAACTAGAACGTTGTATTTATTAATCTCACATGCGATTAATTTTTCGGAAGAGATATTTCTCTTGAAGCCTTCAAAACTTAAGTGACGTAAATAGGCATGTCACTGCTGTCACTCGTGCAGAATGAGAGACAACCGTAGTTAGTTTGAAAGATGATTGGGACGATAAAATTCTTCTAGTGAATTGTGTAGTGTCTACACGAGAAATTTTCTGATAGAAAAATTGGAGAATCATAAATTAAAGTGTCGCTAGTTAGACGGTATTTGGAACCGATAAACTAGTGGGAGCTTTTATATTATGTTTTTCTAATTTTATTAGAAAATCATCCCACTGGGTAACACTTTCATTAGACATCCCACGCTCACGAGTAGTAGTGTCTACTCAAACGAATCGCTAGTTCAAGACTATTTCCTTTTAAGGAAAGTTAAGAATGGGAAAGAATGTCTATAAGTGTTAATCATCTTAACTAAAGTTTTGAGGCTAAACCGAAACATTAATTAAAGAAAGTATAGGATAAGGAAAGTGATTTGGATCACTAACCAATGAATCCTTAGCGACTTTATTAACCGAGTTACTTGACTCAAAGGGCTTAGTTCTTTGGAAGAACAATGAAGTCATGCATTAATAAAGTAACAACGGGCGCAATTTCACTTAGAATAGTGGGAGTGATATAAGGAAATGAATTTCGATTCTATCCTTGAATATCACGTAAAAATTTATTTTTCTTTTTCTGATTCGTTGAAACAATTGGATTCACTTTCAACTCGATATATTGTTGCCTCATAGAAAGTGAATATGACATTTGTAGTACGAATCCGAGACTCGGACTTTTGTTTGATAAAGTCAGAACCACTTAGAACAGCTAAATAAGTATGTGTAACACATCTAAAACTATTAAAGGTAAAAGGTTTCCGTATTAAGATAAACGACCTTTCAATATCTATTAATTAGTGCATATATCCTGTAGACAAGACCTGGCTGACCGGCTAAGGTGATTCCTATCTCCCGAGTCTTGGAACACTATCTCAAAGGAACAATGACTAAGTTTTCTTTCAATCGGGAAAAGGTAATAGTTTTGAAGGGGTAACATAGCTTGTTCACCATGACCTTCGGGGTCTAGTGAGAGATACAAGCTAGTGGGAGATTTTGAGTGGTGACATTCTGTCTCGATAACTACTCAAAACACTTTGTTGGTTTATCGAAAGAATACGAGGAGGTGTCTCGATTTTAGCGAGAGAATAGAGTATTCCATGCTCGTAAATAGGCTATCGCATAGTCTTGGGACTGATGCTCGGCCCGCCTCCTAGTGGAATGTTTCTCACCGAGGAAGAAACCATAGACTTGCCCTATATAGTTATTGATATGCTAAAATACATCGCTAAACTCGATTAAGATAATTCGTTGCAAAATAACGGTTAACATTATTATGTAAACCGAGAAGTCTACCTAGAAGATGCTAGTGAGTTTATGGATAAGGAGTGAATTCGGTTCACACCACAACCAGAATGTAGGCATTTAGCATTTAATGCTTGAAGGTAGGATCGAGGATTTTATGCGCATGCTCGATTGTGACTGTTCGTGAAATATCTTAATGAGACGAGTGAAGGTTGATTATAAGATTCTTGAGATCGTAAAGTGACGGTTGAATCTGTCACAAGCCTTCGATAGAATCTATAAGAAACAAATTAAACCTTGAGTACGGTTACCCAAAGGTAGTTACTATCTGATTTAATCGGACCACGTCCAACATTAGTTGTTGGTGATTACACCGATAAATACTACTAGGTCGTAATGTCAATCCACCCAAGACACAAAGTGGGAGTATGGTTTAACCGTTGACCCATTGTGATTTTGTGGACTTTATAATCATTGGGGGTGATTGATAACCTATGGCTCTTGGTGGGTCAGTATAGAGTCTCGATTATAGAGGTTGGTTTGAAAACCTTAACCCTGTGAATGGAGTTTTGGTACTCAGGTTACATTGACCTCTTGTAGAACCACCGAGTGTCTCAGCCCATGGGAGCAATTGGATCTACACGGAAAAGAGTCGAATGAATAGGAAAGTTTAAACTTTCGATTGCAAAGTTGAGTGGTATAGGGTGATTCCTCGACAAGTAGAGAGTTAACCGCACCTTGAACTCTCTCACCACTCGCCTTGCTAGATTTCGTTAAGCGTAAAAATAGGGTGATTCCTGAGACTTTCTTGCCGAACAACGGAATCAATTCATTCGTAATGAATGGTTTTAGCTAAGAATGAATAATGATTCGTTACAAAGCGTAAAGATAGGGGTGATTCCCTAAGACCTTTTTTAAACTAACGATATCTTAATTCATTCGTAAAGAACCTTTGGTAGGAGGCTCTCGCCATGGCTTATATCCTTTGTGGATTTAAGAGAACCTCTCGGTCATTTAAAAGTCACATGTTTTAAAATATGTGGACTTGACCAAAATATTGATAAGTTTTTCGTAGACTGGATATCAATATTGGTAATGTAGTAGTAGTATTAGTGTTCATAAATGATAACACTGAAACGGTTGGAAACAACATGAGTGTTCTATCTGAAGTCGGAAACTGACAGGCCAAGATTCTCTGGATGAGAGAATTGGACTATATTCTAAGAATTTAATCTGGTCAAATTCACAGGAATGAGTCATTGGCTATCCCATCCATCTTATTTAATAAGATGATCATGCATATACATATGCAACATTCATCGAGAGTAGTCCTACCCTACCTCTCAGGAATGATTCTCCAAATCTTCGGATAAAGAGAAAATGGGATAGAGTCTCTCTTGGATAACGGCAAGTCAGGTTATAACAAGTCAATAGTAGTCAAATCTCGGATTCGAGCATTGAATAGCGGTTTAGTACGTCCTCAAGTATCTTTAGAGAACGAGGAATCATATGCTTGTATATTCAGGTGCAAACTTGAATATGGTTGACTACACTGATTCTGACTTGTAGTCAGATTAAGGATGATCATTAAGTTGATCTCGGGCTCAGTGTTTACTCATAGTGCTTAGAATTTCCTTTTTGTTCTGGGAGTAATTCCAGGTCTGATAAGCCGATATCACTTCATTGTGAAAATAGTGAAGAGATAGCTTAGGAGGATCTTCTCAGTCACAAGAAGTTAAAAGCATATTGAGAGAGAGTACCGCCTGATTGGAAGGACCGACAACGTTTCAATCCTAAAGATCGTCTCGAGTCGACAACCTAACTAATCGGTGTACCAAGTCTAGTGCTTAGAGGGTACGGCATTGAGGAATATATCTCATCTGCTTTTAGAGCAAGTGAGAGAGTGTTGTGAATAAGATGAGAAAGGGTGTGCTCTAAAAACAATCATTACTTGTCATTTCGTGCAAGTGGGAGATTGTTAGGTGTAGTGCCCGAAAGACAATTTGTGTAATTGTTTTTATGACGTAATTTATCTTACCTTATTACTTGCTTTGTGCTTGTAAGTAATACACTCGCCGCAAACCCTAAGTGTATCGGTATGATAACCCGCTTAACTCGGTGTATGGCATGCACGTGAGGATTGAGTTAGTGATGATATACTTAAATCGTTAGTCCGTGGTGAACTTAATCGAGTTTAGGGTCTCTTGATTAAAACACCAATAATGCGCCTGAACACCGATAGTCTTATCCGGACTGTCGGTGAGAGGGTACCTACGTGGGGCATTTATATATGATGGCATTCATACAGATCGACCGATTTAATCAATTTCTCGGTATAATTCCGTAATCGAGGAATCTTATTAAATCATTAGATGATCATATATGGATCAACCTTAATCCCGAGGTGATCACGCTGTGATGCTTTGCTTGTCCCGGGTAGTGTTTGATGTGTTGAGTTACGGTTCACTTTAATATGTGTTCCAAGCCACTTCTCATTGGCACTATCTCCGGATTGAGTGAGTAGTTCTCGATTTTCACAGACATGGAATCCATTCCTTCCTCAAGGGAAGTAGAGAGACAATCCCTTTATTTGTTAGCCCTAAGAAAGTGATCGATCCCGGGAGTTTCGCATTTGACTAATTAGCTACTAGTCGATATGCATACTAATTGATCATCGTGGGTTAATGGTAAATAAGGATAAGATATTCTCGAGTCGGGTTCACGGAGACTTCCCACTCGTAATGGACGATCATGGAGGGTTAATCCGTATGTAGTGATTATATCAATGGACGCTTATTCACTCTATGGGTTGAATATAAGTATACGCCTATAAACGGTAGAGTTCATTTTGGTTTATGGTGGCGTACTCTCGAATTAATAATTAATGTACTTATTCGCTCGATGAATAATTAATTATTGAGCTACTGGTTATAGGTCCACGGTCCCCGATGTAGCTTCAGTAATTCGGACTAGTAATCTTGTTACTTGGGCCTCAGTGATAATTAATTTGACTGGCTAATTAATTGATATGCATAGATATTATTTAGTTGGGCTAAATAATATAATACACATAAAAGACATTTTATGTGGGCTTTTTGACCCTTAATGTACCGCCAATATATGTCAATTAAATAGATAGAAATTAGTTTTCTTGGATAATTATTTGACATGTGATTTATCTTTTATTTGTTAACTGATAATTCATGGAATATTAGATAATAATGTGATTTATCCTAATTTGTTTGGGATAATCATTTTATTTATCTTTTATTTGGAATAAAGGATTAATGGAATAATTATCTCTTAATTATTTAATCCTTGGAGACAAGATTACTCTCCTATATAAAAGAGAGTACCAGTTCTTTAATTCATTGGCAAAATTTCACCACTATTAGAAAAAGAGAGAAAATTTTATTTTTCTTGTTTGAGGGTTTTAGAGGAAGAAAAATTGAGTTTTTCTTGGTGTTGCATATCAAGGAGGCTCAGAGTATCAAGAAGGGTGTCCACCAACCGCGCTTGGAGAACACATCGGAAGATCAAGGCGACTCTTCCCGTTATTGGTAACATAATCTTAAACCCTTTGTAGTACTTAAGTCCTTTAATTATGAATTATGTCATATAAATCGTGAACCATCCATTGCGCATAGATCTAACTCGCTTAGATCTAAGAACCTCGCATCCTTCAAATGCCAGTCACTACATCGCGCGTGTCTTTGCATCGAGTGCCCATTGCATCGACGGGTGGTCAATGATCAGGCGTGGTAAATCAAAAAAAACATTTTTAGCGTCCGTAAAAAGAAAAAAAAATTAGCGTCCAGAAAAAAGAAAAATTGATAACCAAATAAGATTTAAGTGTGTCATAATTAAGTCTAATATGTGTCTTTTTGAAATTTGAACTCTTGCCCTTTTTTAATTATTGTTTTTTTTTTATGGAATTTTTATTATTGTTTAAAAATTGATAACTAATGGCTAATGATCTTATTACAACTAGACTCACATTAAAATTGTCATAATATTTCGAATCACCAAATTTTGTGCTGAGCATGCATATTACTACCAAATTATAATTTATAGTAATAAACTCAATATCACTATTCAATTAGATGTCACAACCATATTGTGACACATACATTATCATATATCCCGAACAATAAATTCAGAAAGAAATTCCAAAAATTAACGAAAATTGTATCCGAAAACAAATTAGTGGGCAACTGATTAGAAATATCACATGCAAATTGAAATTCTCTTACCTGACCATTGTGTCAAAAGCAAACAAAAAGAGATCATGCCTCGATGCAGCTATCAAAATCAGGCAGCTCAAGAAGCAGATTCTTGTTTTGGAGGAAAAACTAATTTATCGCTCTTTATCAAACTAGGCTGTTAAGAGAATATTGTGAGAGGGGGATGTGCCGGAGAATTTACTACAGACTAGCTTAAGGCCTGTTTTTGACGAGAAAAAGAGCTAGTGAATTAACAGATCTCTTTACAAATAAAAATTTGACAACGTTAACCATAAAGAAAATCAGAAACCCACCATACAAAACTCTAAAATGGCTCTTTTATATAGGAGAGAACTCTTAATTTAGAGATAATACTCCTATCTTATCCTAAGATAATTTAAAAATAAATCAATAACCTTTTATTCAAAACAATTATATCTAAACTTAATAATAAAACATTTATCTCCTTTTTTTTGACATCTCTTTATCTCATTTTGTCTACAACCATCCTTATCCCATTTTATCTTCTAATACTCTCCCTCAAACGAGGCCGGGTTTGGAGGCTGAGTTTGTTCTGTGACAATCTGCTGGTGATATTTCGGATGGCATCTTCACCCCGGCGATTCTTCCGGAGTCCATAGTTGTGATTTTTAGAGGGCATCTCCACCCGACGATTCTTCGGAGTCCATAGTTGTGATTTTGGAAGGCATCTCTACTCCGACGGTTCTTTCAGAGTCCATAATTGTGATTTTTGGAGGGCATCTCCACTCCGGCGATTCTTCTGAAATCCATTAGTGTGGTGATTTTTAGAGGCATCTTGTTAGGATGAGGATCCTAACTAGGGTTTTGAGACGAATTCTGGGGATAGAGGAGAGGAAATTGGGGAAAGAACAGAGAGAATTGGAGAAGAAGGGAAATAGGCGGGAAAGTAGAGTTTTATTAATATCAAAAGTGAGCAATTACTACAACACACACCTTCCTTATATACCTCTTGGCTCAAGGAGGTAAAAGGAGTAAACACACTAACACCTAGGAACACTTAAGTCCTAACATCACCCTCCTAAAGACCTTCCTTGTCCACGAGGAAGGGGAAAATCTGAAACCGGGACATAATAGATCTCGATCTTCCCATGTAGCCTCTCTTCATCTAGTTCAACCACTTGATCTTCCACTGGACCACAGCTTTGTTATATCTCTTGACCAATCGATTTGCGGCACTTATCTGGGTATACGACCACCTCTCCATGCCGATTAGTAATTGGCGAGGATGCGAAGGTTGTATATCACCCTATATACCTTTTAAGCATGGATACATGGAACACAGGATGTATCCTAGCGTCTGGGGGTAATTGTAGTTTGTAAGCCACCTCATTAACCCTTGCAATGATCTTGAAAGGCCCAAAATACTTTGCTGACAACTTCAGGTTCTTCGTGAGAGCTACTGAATTCTGTCTGTAAGGTTGTAATTTTAGGAAGACAAGATCTCCAACTGCAAACTCTTTCTCCTTTCTATGTTGATCAGCATAGAATTTCATGCGAGATTGAGCCTCCTCTAATTGATTTTTCAGTTCCTTCAGTATCACCTGTTTTTGCTGCAAAAATCCCTCTATATCTTTAAACTGTTCCTGAGCAAAACTGCCTAAAGGCAGTGTGGTGGGGACATAACCATATAGAGCCTCGAAAGGGGTAATATTAAGGGCAGTATGGTAGTTAGTATTGTACCAATGCTCTGCCAAAGGAAGCCAACTCTTCCACCTTCTAGGTCTTTGAAATGTCATGCATCTGAGATACATTTCAACACATTGATTCACTCTCTCGCCGCTGCTATCTGTCAGGGGGTGATAGGTCGAATCAGAAGAAAGTTTCACCCCAACCACCTTCATGAGAGAACCCCAAAAGGTTGATGTAAACACTTTGTCCCTGTCTGACACAATACTATCAGGAATGCCATGTAACCTGTATACTTCATTGAAGAACACTGTGGCCACTATCTCAGCTGTGTATCCCTTGTCAAGCGGTAGGAAATGTGCAAATTTAGTTAGTCTGTCTACCACTACCATGATGACACTTTTCCGTTCAGACTTGGGTAATCCATCAATGAAATCCATGCTTAACTGGGACCAAGCCCTATCTGGTATAGGTAATGGTTGCAAAAGGCCTTGGGGTTTGTCATGAATGCTTTTACACTGCTGACAAACTATACATTTCTGGATCATTTTGGTGACATCTTGCTGTAGATTTGGCCAATAGAAAAGCCTCTTGATTCTGCTGTAGCATGCCCTTACCCCAGAGTGTCCTCCCATAGGACTGGAATGAAGATGCTCTACCAATTTCTCCCTTAAACCCCCAGCTGATCCCACATAGATTCTGTCTTTGTATCTCAACAATCCTTGATGCAAAGTGTAATGAGGATCAGGGACTGAAGCAACCATTAGTGCTCTGAACTTCTCCTCTACAAAATCATCATTTCTGTAGCTATGGGCTACCTCATGCACCCAAGATGGTAACACTGAACTGATGGCACATAACTCCCCCTTTTCATGCTGGATCTGGTCATGGTTCTGCCTGGAAAGGGCATCTGCCACCACATTCTCACTCCCCTTTTTGTATTCAATGGTGAAATCTAACCCCAGTAGTTTAGTCACCCCTTTCTGTTGTAGAGTGGTAGTAGCCCTCTGATCCAAAAGGAATTTGAGGCTCTGCTGGTCAGTTTTAATTGTGAATGGCCTGCCTTGGATGTACTGTTTCCATTTAGTAACTGCCATGAGCACAGCCAATAGTTCCTTCTCATAAATGGACAGCCCCATCTCTTTAGAATTAAAGGCCCTGCTCAGATATGCCAAGGGCTGTTTGGATTGCTGCAAGACTGCCCCTAACCCTTTTGCACATGCATCAGTTTCTATGCAAAAAGGTGCTTCAAAATTTGGAAGTGCTAGTACAGGGGATTGGACCATTGCTTGCTTCAATTGATCAAATGCCTCTTGTGCTCTAGGATTCCAAGAGAATCCTTCCTTCTTCAAGAGGTCATTGAGAGGCCTGGCTAGAATGCCATAGGAAGGCACAAACCTCCTGTAGAAACCAGTGAGGCCTAAAAACCCCCTCAACTCAGTAACATTTTGGGGTGTAGGCCACTGTTCCATGGCCTGTATCTTTGCAGGGTCAGCAAACACCCTACCATTCTGAATAATGTGACCCAAATACTCCACCTTGTCCTGCCCAAAAGAGCATTTTGACATCTTGGCATAAAAGAGTGTTTCCTGAGCACCTCCAGAACTGCCCTGAGATGTACCAAGTGTTGTTTCATGTCAGTGCTGTAAATTAAGATGTCATCAAAAAACACTAGTACAAACTTTCTGAGGAAAGGCCTGAGCAGCTCATTCATGTTCCTTTGAAAAGTAGCAGGAGCATTAGTTAACCCGAAAGGCATGACCAAGAATTCAAAGTGGCCATGATGAGTGACAAAGGTCAAGTTTACAGATATCACCCCTGCTCATGAGGATCCGTGGAAACCGGATCTCAAATCAATTTTGAAAAACCCGGCCTTTCCCAATTCATCTAACAAATCATCTATAATTGGGATAGGATACCTGTCCTTGACTGTCAGGTCATTAAGTTTTCTGTAATCTACACACCCCCTCCATGTCCCATCCTTTTTCTTAACTAGGAGCATGGGAGAAGCAAAAGGGCTACTTCTGTGTTGGACTATGCCCTGTTCTAACATCTCAGACACTATCTTCTCAATGTCATCCTTCTGTGTATAAGTATACCTGTAGGGTCTGATCTTTACTGGTGATGCCCCCTCCTTCAATATAATAGAATGTTCACAACCCCTTTCTGGAGGTAAGCTTGTAGGATTAGCAAAGACATCATGGAATTCTGTGAGTAGGGGCTCCAGAGGGGTGGGAACAGTTGACTCATGCTCTGCTTGGATCTGATTTAGACATCCTACTAATCCACAAGTGCCATTCCTCAAAGTTTGAACCAACTTTTTGCAACTGATCATCTTAAGTTGTCCAATGTCTGGTTTGCCAGAAAGATTAACCTGCTCCCCATCCTTGGTTAATGTCAGGCACATGGAATTGAAGTTAAATGTGACTGGACTATATTGCCCTAACCAGTCCACACCCAAAACCATATCACAACCCCTGAGTTTGAGGAGTCTGATATCTTGTTTAAACTGGAATCCTTGCATTGACCAGGGAAGATTGGGACACTTAGATTCACTTCTTATGGAATTTCCATCTCTCATCACGTGATAATCATAGGATTACTAAGCATTATGTTGCAACCAGCATCTTTGGCCACCTTGTAATCCAAAAAGGAATGAGATGCTCCACTATCTATCAAGATTTCTACTTGTTTCTTCTTGATCAGGCCACTGATTTTGAAGGTATTAGGAGTTGTCTGTCCAGTCAGTTCGAATAAGCATCAACTGAGACCTGAGATGTATTTGGAGAGTCATCCGGCAAGGCCAGTAGTATAATCATCCTCACCAACAAATTCTTCATCCTCTGCTACAATGAAATGGATGTGCCTCTCTGTCTACACTTGTGCCCCGGGTGTACTTCTCATCACACCGAAACACAAACCCTTTGGCTCTCTTATCATGTATCTCTTTTTTGGTGTTATAGCCTTTGTAAAGATGGTTTGGGGTCCGGTTGCTTGTATTCTAACCGTGGCATTTTATCGAACACCTTAGGAACATGAGTGGTCATCGACTGGCCCAAAGAGAATATGAAATCTTAGGCGAGGTTTGTGATTTAAGGATAGTAGGACGCATTCCTGGCACCTTGCAAAGATCCACAAGCAGATGACATCGAATCCGGATTCATCAATCTTACCATTGATTTGATTTACGGTTTGAGACCTCTAATGAAACAGAGATGTAATGATAGTCCGCCGCCTAGGGCATTGCATCCGTACTAATGTCCTCAATTCTTCAAACTCGCCAGGTACTCATCAACGAACCCTACCTCGCTTCAACCGATGGAAATCATCAACCGCCATGTCCATGGATTTACAACCAAACCTCTTTAAAACTTCATCTCTCATCGTAGGCCAAGTGATGTGAGGTAACTCATTCTAAGACCTCCAAACCACACATCCGCGACTCCTCGAAGGTGCATTTCTGCATAATTGACCTTCTCCGATTATCGGGAGTATCATGAATTTGGAAATATCTTTCACTCCTTCTAACCCACTCCATTGGAGAATCTCCATTAAACAGAGGAAAATCGATCTTGAAGCCTTGTAATGAGGTTCATAACTCAAATTAACCTCGATGGTTCGACCGAGTCTTGTCTTAATGGAGGAGTAGGGAGTATTCCATCACCAAAGACTCGCAGCAGAGCTTCGAAAGGAATTTCTGGTTTCTTATTGTCCTTGTCGATCAACCTGCTTGATCATTTGTTTCAAAGAATCCAGTTGATCCTCAACCTTCAACGCATGCGATTCGACCTTCAGTATATGAACCTCCACCTTCGAATCGATTTCCGATCGATTGATCAACTCGGACTCGCATCTCTTCCATACGTAAGTGAATTCCTCGGTCATTTTCTCTCGTTGATTCGCTCAAGCTCTTCTATCGATTTGGCGCCATTGCGAACAATCACAGTGCAGAGAAATCTCGATACCGGATGTTAGGATGAGGATCCTAACTAGGGTTTTGAGACGAATTCTGGGGGATAGAGGAGAGGAAATTGGGGAAAGAACAGAGAGAATTGGAGAAGAAGGGAAATAGGCGGGAAAGTAGAGTTTTATTAATATCAAAAGTGAGCAATTATTACAACACACACCTTCCTTATATACCTCTTGGCTCAAGGAGGTAAAAGGAGTAAACACACTAACACCTAGGAACACTTAAGTCCTAACACATCTCTACACCGGCGGTTCTTCCGCCGTCCATTAGTTGTATGTTTTTGGAGGGCATCTCCACTCTGATGGTTTTTCCGGAGTCCATTAGTTATGATGTTTGACTTTCTCGGCGCACGTATTTCGAACCGGCTCTTCCGGGAGTCTTGTTGTGTTGTGTTGTTGCCTCCAACTGTGATCGGTTGTTCCATTAAATCTGCATTCAGATGAATCTAAAAAAGAGATGCAGCAGATATTGGATGCCAAAAAAAATATAATGTTGCTATATTTAAGATCATTTATTCATTGAAAAAACTACTAAAATAAAATTATTTGGACTGAGGATGATAAAGATCGACACCACCCTAATTTTTTTATTTTTTTTAAAAATAAAGATCAGCGTTTGACTCGTGAATAGCTGGAATCAAAACAAATAGATTGGATGGTTCTTGGTCTTGAGTTGGTTTTGTTTTTGTTGTTGTTGTTGTTGTTGTTGTTGTTGTTGTTGTTGTTTTTTTTTTTTTTTTTTTTTTTGTTTATTAATGCATCGATCATGTATGCAAAGAAACAAATGGCATGGGAATTTTTAGACGATAGCAAAGGGATGAACACCATAATATATGGGAAAAAAAATGACGCTAAAAAAGAAGCAGGAACTATGCCGGGCACTTGGAACAATTGAATGAATAGGATGGTGATATTTAAAAGCGAAGCGGAAAAAAACAGGCGAGGACGGGCGAGAGTTCACCAATGTTAAGGCTTACGAACCTTCGTCCTGGGCTTCGATACCATAAAGAAAATCAAAATTGCATCATACAAAACTCTAAAACGCTCTTTCATTGAATTGAATAAAATGATTACACTACTTCTCTTTATATAGGAGATAAGTCTTAATTTAAAGATAATACTCATATCTTATCCTAAGATAATTTAAAAATAAATCATTAACCTTTTATTCAAAACAGTTATATCTATCCCTAAAAAAAAAAACAATTATATCTAAACTTAATAATAAAACAATTATCTCCTTTCTTTTGACATCTCTTTATCTCATTTGTCTACAACCGTCCTTATCCTATTTTATCTTCTAATAAACAAAAATACGAGCTAACATAGCTCGACATCATCAATAACACTTCCGATAAGAGTAAATCAACTCGTTTGAATTAAGTTTAAGTTTTTGAACAATGTTCAAAGAAGTAGATTCTTGAAGCCTATTTCGATGGGGACTCTAAAGATATGATCTTGTCTACAAAGAAAAAACTCAAATAAGCCCATGCTAATGTGGAAATCTATTGGAAACAAAACTCAATAGTGAGGTGTCTCAGAGAAGGCGACAAGAACACCAATTATTTTCACTCAGTTGTCAATGGTAGAAAAAAAATTATTTTAGTATGATAAAAGAATCAAGGATCTGACTCTTGGACGTGCACTGATAAGAATGGTATAAATTCGAGTATGATGCTTATCTCTCTACTCTTTTTCAGGCTTCTGACACTCAGCTTGAGGGCCTGCAACACTTTCGAAATATGAAGGTTGTCCAATGAGAAACTTATGCCCGTCAACTCCAGGGCATATGGCATGTCCACGGGTTTTTACAAAAGCTATTTTTGTTAGAAAAGAAAATTGACATTTTCAATTGTGGCAAGCTCATTAAAGAACTTAGTCACACTTGCATCACCCTCATTCCCAAGACCCCAAGAGGTAATGAGGTCTCCCGATTTAGACCTATGAGTTTATGCAATGTGATTTACAAATTTTTCTATAAAATCTTAGCAAGCGGGATTAAAAAAAAGTCGTACCTCTTTACATCTACGAGAACAAAAATGTTTTTATTTCAAATTGACAAATCCTTGACAGTTACATCATTGCTTGTGAGACCATTCACTATATGGTTAACAAAAGGCAAGGCCATAACTTCCTTATGGCCTTAAATCTTGACATTTCTAAGGATTTTGATAGGGTTGAATGGTCTTTCATTTCCTTTATGATGCACAAATTGGGTTTTGATGACGTAGATCAAGTGATAATAAAATACTTGACCACCATAAACCAATACTAGCAAGAGGACTAGGTCCCATCGTAGTATATAAATATAATGAATCAAGGTCGATCCCACAGGAACCAATTGTGGGTCATTTATATACAAACAATTAATCATTCATGTCAAGGACACAAAGCGGTCTATGACCAACAAAAGACAAGAAAGATAAAGGACACGACACAAACAACGTAATTAACCTCCCCAATTATTATGTTATCGTTTGGATCTAGAGATTCTATATAATTAAGCTAGACTCGACAACAATTAACCTGATTCGTATTTCTTTTATATTGGCTACGGGAGTCATCCCCTAAACTAGATCTAGCTCCGGTTAGGCCATCTAGATCACTATGCTACATTACGTGACTTCGCTTCGTAGGCCTCTATCTCATATAACTCGCATGCTTACAAAACTAGGGATGCCGATATTAACCGTATTCCTCACCTAGGCAACATTCATGTGGTTAGGCGTACTTCCTAGGCGATCGCATCAGTCTCTGTCCCATTAACAATTACCTGCACGGTCTCATGCTAATCTACGATTTACGTATAACTAGGTGTCGACAATTCCCAAATACGGAACAGATCTAGATCTCGCTGAAAGTCCCGGAAGATCAATTCATGAGCCGACCTAGGAGCCCTATATTGGTATTTCCTAATAATACGCTAATTAAAACAGATGAGCAACATAGCCGTAGCCATACCTACTAAGACAAGAAATTGTAGGTGGACAATCACACCATAAAGACGTGGCTAGATTGATGCGGCGAAAACCTAAATCTTAACGTTTCTACATACGTAACGGATAAAATAGAGATTCATAAAGAAATTATATAGATCTACTAAAAACACGATTGTCGATCATACCAAAGTCATCTATAGGTCACCGGATAATAGATCTGGGCGTGTGGATCCTTATAGACAAGGAATCCCCACTGCCTCATATCGTACCCTTAGATCTACATCATTCGGTGAAGAACGAACAACCTCAAACGATAGACAATAATTGGGGGGATCTAATTACAGCAAACAAAGAAGAAATAAATACAAATAACTCACATTATTGCTGCTGGAAATTTGTATACAAACTGCTCTGAAAAACTTATAATTTGTGTTATGAGTTGATGTACAAACCGACTAATGAAAGGGAGTTTATATAGGTCAGAAACCGACTTAGAATAGCCTTCACCACTGACTAATTCAAATCCTAAACCCTAACGAGATAGAAAACGCGCCTGAGAAGCGGGGACAATTTAGTCAACTCATTTGGCAGCCAGAGCGGGGCTCACGCCAAATGAGCCCGAGGATTCTCCCGGTCGCTCTCGGTCCGCTCCTCGGTTCGCTTTGGTGCTTTTATCCACTCAAGTCCAAATAAAATTGCTTCCGAATCAAGCCCACTATAAATAAACCATAAAACAAGGCTTGTAATATCAAATAATATAATAAAATGGCTAATTACATAATAACGAGTCGTAACTCGTTCGGGTGTAATATATGCACGAGACGACTAATTATTAACCACTTAAAGTCTATTTAAGCTAGAATCGGGGTAATCAATAGGTAAATAAAGGTATAAAGTTGACCGTCATCAACTACCCCCACTTAGCCTTTGATCGTCCCGAGCAAACACGTATAGCGAAAGAACCACCAAACATAATTTACTAATTGATAGCAGTGCTCATTCAAAATTCCAAAGTAAATAAAATAGCAAACACGCTTGTCGGGCTTAGGCATTAACCACTATTTCATCATTGAATCAACGTGTGTGTGATATAACCGTCATGCAGAGTATTTGAAATAGAGAGATTCAATTATAATGTCCTCTAGATGCAACTTTCACCACTCAAAACTTTGTGACGCCTCTTATCGTTAACAAATAATACAGTGTAATACCGCATTCTAGTGAAGCGGGCGGATTTGGAAACCAAGAAACTTTAGTTCACGTTTGTTTCTTTGCCGTGGCCGCATAGATTCTAGGATAGTAACTTGCAATGGTGGGTGCCTAGCAAGCAACTACCTTCAAATCTCCACGAATTTGCTACCCTACTGCCTTGTTTTAAAACCGTGCATCTTATGCTCCGTCGGTTTAGCAGTCTCTAACCTAAACGCTCATATTATTCCTCACTTTTTACTTTATTTACTCATTTTTTATATAAACAAAATCCTTTTTTTTTTCTTGCCCTGTTTTTGCTTCACAATCATCGATATTAGCCTTATCGGAAGTATGACAAGAAGAAGTAATCACAAAGTCAAGTAGTTCATGTTTCAACCTTCCGGAAAAAATAATTTTTCACCTAACCTTTCAGACTTAGCATTCAAGTTATACGTGCTTAAAGAGGTTGATTCCACGACAAAATATATGTTTAATACAAAACTACTCACATAGCGTGATATGATATTTACTAAACAATTCTGAAGATAGCCTTGCAAAAATAAGTTATAATTATGCTTAAGAGCTTCTTTCATTATCTATACATGCTCATATTTTCTCAAAAGGAAATGTGATTCTTGCTTAAAATTTTAATTTTTAGACATTTATTAATTATTTGATATTCGGAAGCTAAGTGACTCGTACCCCCCACTTAAACGATGCATTGTCCTCAATGTATAAAATAAAATAAAGATAGGAACTTAGCTTCGGTCAAGCGTGGTAGTGGAACAAGTCGATGAACTTCGGGGCACTCTACAAACCACGGACCTAACCAGATATATATCGCTGCAAAACAAATCTTCAACAAAGCTCAAACTCACATTACATAGCCCAAAAAAGTAATAATCAAAAAGGGGCAAGAAAGGAATAAAATAAACCTCAAACCGATGTTTAAGCCCTCACAATGTTTATTTTATAGCATTAAAACTACTCGTTCAGACACGAATTACTAAAACGAATAAGATAAAGGATATACGGACTCAAAAAAGAAAAATACTAAATAGAAAGAAAAATAATCAACAAAAGATTATAGTCTTCATCGATATCCTCCACCACATAAATATTCTTGAAACCAGGTGGAGAAGACAAAGATCAAAAAGCATTACCCCATGTGGAAAAACACGAGGTGGACTGGATCGACAAGGTATTCAAACCAGTGTTAAAGAGAATCTTGGTAAGGTATAACAGATAGAATGTGACCTATTGGCTAAAGATAAAATCAGATACTTAGCGCAGACTCTTCACGTTTGGATTGGATATCAACAACCTAGGGAGATGTAGCTACTCCTCGAAATTATGAATTACCCAATTTAGCATGTAGAAGTTCTCAACGTCATCAACAAGGTCGGATCGGTGTGATATTTTAGAACAAAACTCATCATCGATATGTGCCGGAATGGCCAAAAAAATTGTGAAATTGAAAACTTCCGGTAGAAAGATAAGTGGTAGTTTGATCGACCCAAAAACTGTTAAAACCTAGCTAGTTTTAGAGCTACACTTACCCCAGCTAGGATCATGAAGATCAAAGTGATAAAAGATAAGCATTAAAACTTAGCAGTTTACTAATTCCGCAACACAAGGGTATTTTGTAAACAACATGGAGGTTGAGAGTATGATGGGTTTAGAAAAAGATATATATAAGGATGGTAAGAAAAGATAAAGGGAAGATAAAGGGTGGGTAAGAAATTATGTTTTGGGTGGGTATTGGTTAAGGAAATTTGTTGGGTAGGTAGTGTATAGGGATTGGGCTAGGGTGGGAGAGTGAAATAGATAGAAAGAAAGAGAGGGAATGAAAGAATGGTTAGAAATGTGGTTTGTGAGGCAGATAGAAAAGGGTGAAAAGGTATAAGGGAAAGGATAAGGGTAGTTGCAGAACGAATTGCACACAACTTTGGATTTTCACTCGGATCACCATGCTAAAAAGTTTTGACCAAAAAGCGTTCTTGTTCGCACCAATCATTCTCTGTTACATTTTCAGTAATTCTCAAGCTCTCTTAATGCTTCCATCTTAATGTTGATTGCTAAATTTCCTTTTCTTTAGCAATTTCTCGACTCTCCTAAGAAACTCTATTTCACGTGGCCTATATTGAGTAAAAAGGTTTTGCACATCCTTAGCCTAATGGTCATCGGAACACGGCAAATAAAAAACCTCAACACATGTCACGTTACTCTTATTTGACTCAAAGAAAACAAAACCTAAAAAAAAACTAAAAAGAAATCCTAAGGGTTTTACGAAGTAGTTCTGAGTTTAAAGTCCTCAGCTCGACTTTCCAAAAATTATCCTTATCAGTTATCATTCTTGGATCGTCAGATGTTGACCCCTTGAGCATTATATGAGGTGGGCTCGTCGCATTTGCGGATTAATATCCTTCCCTTGGTTGTGAGACCTAGGAAACAACATTTATCCATACCATTTATACAAAGCTCTTACCTCGGCTCTCGTTTTAGGAACTAGTGAATTCTAGGCAGATTTTAGTCCTAGGGACCCATTTTAATCATATCCTCTATAATGCTGCTTCATTATGCTCTCTCAAAACTCAATGTCTTCTTTTGATTGAGAATTCTTAAAAACTACACAAATTGTTGCTCACATGGCCACTAGAAGCAATCTCATGCATAGGACAAAGAGATTTTAACAGAACTACGAGGAACTCTTTATTCACTGCTTTCTTTCAACGACTACATGTTTCCCTACACCCTCTAGATGAGACAGATTTGGGGCAGAACCTTCCACACTAATAAATTAATCTTACAAACCAACTCCGGGTTAAGATTCATACTCAGGTTCATGTATAGGCTAACTTATGTTCAAAAAACCAAAAGATAGTAAAACATAAGCCAAAAAAGGTAGTACCTTGCCTTTAATATTATACCACGAAGAATTTAAGCCTTTTAATTCTTCTTTTCTTTCTTTCTTTTTTCCGGAGCCATCTTGGTGCTTTAAAGGTATTGCTTACATCACTTTTCCCATCGTAGATTCGTAGCTCCACATGTTGCTAGGTTATTTTCTCAAATACCCTAAAAATTATCGACTCGGATTATTGTTTCCTGGTTTCGCAAACGTAAGAAAAACAAAAACAAATAGATCAGAGATCGAATTTAACATGGTTTCTCATGCGCGCCATCGACTTATGGATTAAACATACAAAGATAAACCGACACGCCGAAATCCCGTAAAATCGACCAGCTCACCGGCAATGAGAGGTAGTCTCACCGGGAGCGAAACCGCTTTTTTAGCATCCGAATTTTACACAGAGCGCATAACCAGAGTGACTCAAAACGTAAAAACAAACTCTAAAACAGAAAAACTTAACATGAATAAAAATTATTTATATATAAAATTGACCGTTGGTTCCCGGCAACGGCGCCAAAAAACTTGATGACGAGATCAAGTGATAATAAAACACTTGACCACCATAAACCAATACTAGCAAGAGGACTAGGTCCATCGTAGTATAGCTATAGCGAATCAAGGTCGATCCCACAGGGAACCAATTATGGGTCATTTATATACAAACAATTAATCATTCATGTCAAGGACACAAAGCGGTCTACGACCAACAAAAGACAAGAAAGATAAAGGACACGACACAAACAACGTAATTAACCTCCCCAATTATTATGTTATCTTTTGGATCTAAAGATTCTATATAATTAAGCTAGACTCGACAACTATTAATCCGATTCGTATTTCTTTTATATTGGCTACAGGAGTCATCCCCTAAACTAGATCTAGCTCCGGTTAGGTCATCTAGATCACTGTTCTATATTACGTGACTTCGCTTCGTAGGCCTCTATCTCATATAACTCGCACGCTTACAAAACTATGGATGCCGATATTAACCGTATTCTTCACCTAGGCAACATTCATGTGGTTAGGCGTACTTCGTAGGCGATCGCATCAGTCTCTGTCCCATTAACAATTACCTGCACGGTCTCATGTTAATCTACGATTTACGTATAACTAGGTGTCGACAATTCCCAAATACAGAACAGATCTAGATCTCGCTGAAAGTTCCGGAATATCAATTCATGAGCCGACCTAGGAGCACTATATTGGTATTTCCTAATAATACGCTAATTAAAACAGACGAGCAACGTAGCCGTAGCCATACCTACTAAGACAAGAAATTGTAGGTGGACAATCACACCATAAAGACGTGGCTAGATTGACGCGGCGAAAACCTAAATCTTAGCGTTTCTACATACGTAACGGATAAAATAGAGATTCATAAAGCAATTATATAGATCTACTAAAAACACATTGTCGATCATACCAAAGTCATCTATAGGTCACCGGATAACAGATCTCAGGCGTGTGGATCCTTATAGACAAGGAATCCCCACCGCCTCATATCGCACTTTAGATCTACATCGCTCGTGAAGAACGAACAACCTCAAACGATAGACAATAATTGGGGGGGATCTAATTACAGCAAACAAAGAAGAAATAAATACAAATAACTCACATTATTGCTGCTGGAAATTTGTATACAAACTGCTCTGAAAAACTTATAATTTGTGTTATGAGTCGATGTACAAACTGACTAATGAAAGGGAGTTTATATAGGCTGTAAACCGACTTAGAATAGCCGTCAGCCGACCTAATTCGTAAATCCTAAACCCTAATGAGATAGAAAACGCGTCTGGAGAAGCAGGGACAATTTAGTCAACTCGCTGGCAGCCAGAGCAGGGTTCGCTGCCAGCGAGCCTGAGGATTCTCCTGGGCCGTTACTGGTCCGTTCCTGGTCCATTTCGGTGCTTTTATCCACTCCGAAGTCCAGCTAAATTGCTTCCGAATCAAGCCCACTATAAATAAACCATAAAACAAGGCTTGTAATATCAAATAATATAATAAAATGGCTAATTACATAATAACGAGTCGTAACTCGGTTCGGGTGTAATTTATGCACGAGGCGACTAATTATTAACCATTTAAAGCCTATTTAAGCAAGAATCGGGGGTAATCAATAGGTAAATAAAGGTATAAATTTGACCGTCGTCAGGTTTTCATCCTAGGTTTATAAGCTTGGTTTAGGAGTGTGTTTCATCTTCATTCTTCTCCATTATCATCAATTGAGACATGAAAGATTTTTTCCAAGCCTTCAAGAGGCATTAGACAAGAATACACTATGTCTCATTGTTGAAATAATGTCCTAAACCCAATAGGGTTGGACCGGATCCGACCAGGTCGGGTCGTTTATAGTCTGTTTAGTTCATGTAATAACTTTATTATGATTAATAAAAGACACTTTTGTCATTATATATCTTGCTTATCTTCATGTTATTGAATTTATATATATCTAGTACGTCCTTAGTATTAAACTGTGATAGAGAAACCATGATACTGATTTTGGTTGTCGAGATCTCTATTCACTTTAATAAGTTTGATACTTAAATGTCTCTATCCGTATGTACTATCAAATGGGACATTGATGGTGTGATTAGACTAGCACATATTGGATGTCATCTATATTATTGAAGATAGGGATAGATCTCGTCTATCTAAGTGTAGAGACGCTTGGACTGTATGTGGATGTGTATTTGAGAATGCGTACGTCAGACCGACTCACTTACATTAAGTGTCGCAGTATGTGGTAGTTGTGTAATTATCCTGAGACCGGAGTCTTCATGGCATCACGGTATGGATTATCATGCTTTGACACTATTGATGTTTCCCCTAGCCATGGGGCAATCATGCGGTAGTGATTGGGTGTGATACTGAAGCATGCGTATGATTCATTTTGCTCATCCGGGAATCGTGTATCCTATTTTTTGGAGTGAACATCCGAAATGACCTTCTTATAAGGAATGTCTAGCTCTCGTGAATCTTTGCAAAGTGTGAGTAAATGAGTTATTCCGAGAGAGCATGATATCCAGATTATAAGATACGATCGTTAATGTACTGACACTCGAGATACGATCGTATAGATGTTATTACAGCAATAGAATTCTATTTATACAGTAACTGTTTCACATGAAAGGTAGTATTCATTGCCTTTGACTGTTCCGATGATTGGGGGTCACGGTGTGTTGCTAGATGCTATTCCGTAATCGTTAGGTATAAATGGCATTTTCGTAATTTGCACTTTGTGTCTACGGCCAACATATTCGGAAGCCTATTGGGTCACACACATAATAATATCTAGCCGGATTAAAATGCGGTTATAATGATAACCAAATAAGAAAAGTTTATCTCGACTATAAAGTGTTATAGTGATTAAATTAATATGACGGTATTTATTTATTATGAATAAATTAAATACAAGATACTAATTATATTGATTAATTAAAGAATATTCTGGAAGCCAATTAATTAGCATTTGGGGCACCACATTTGAGTGTATAAGATACACTTGGATTGTGAAATTTAAAGAATGATATTATCATATATTAATATTGGATATTAATTGATTTTGGAAAAATAGATTTATGGTAATAAGATAATGATATTCAATATTAGATATTGGCAATATCATAGATTTATTTAATATAAGATATTAAATTAAAAGAGATATATCAATCAAAGTGATTTTCCTTATTTTATTAAGAAAATGTTTTCTTTCTCATCAATCTACTAGGAAGCTTCTTCCAATCAGATTGGGACAATAAGGACGTCAGTGATGGAGGACCATCAAGCCATCATCATTTTCTACATAGCTCTTATGGTCCACGATTTCACATTGATGATCATTAACGTCTAAGACTTATATCAAGTGATTTGCATGAGATCTGCATTCCCTTCAATGTGGAAAACTTATGGAATTTTAATTTATCATTTATTTTGATAATTTTAAGGTTACTCATAATTATCAAGGGTCGCTTCATTGAAAAATACAAGTTGTCCTTTATTTGGGCTAAAGTCGGTAGATTTGCATATTCTTGCGGACTTGCACATTTTCATCGATCCAGTTGTCATCCCGTGGACTATTTTGATCCAAGAGAAGCCCAATGTGTTGAAGTACATATCCAAATGAAGAGAAAGATTTATTACTTCGACTCATATAACACATTTGGGCCGAAGAGCATGGATCAAACACCGAAGAGAAGAGAAGATGGGCTTTTTGTTACTTTATTTTATTTGGAGTCTTATTATTATTATTATTAGTGTCCAATAAGGTCTACTAAGACCATCTAGCACGAAAATTAGAAGTATTATGGTGATTGATTTCATCAAATCTTCATCTTATTTTGGTAGATAATCAATCAATCTGATTGGAAGATTATTTACTAATTTATGATTTGAAGATCTTTTGTATTTTTGGAATTATCTTTTTTTTTTTATTTCACCTAGACTTAGGAGTTGTCTAGGTTCATTTTTATTTTACATTTTCTTATTTTATTTTTATTTTCTAGGAAATAAAATGCCAACATCCTTTGCTTATAAAAGGAGGGGCACACCATATGTATTTCACACCTTGAATATAATTATATTGAGAGTTTTTCTCTTAGAGTTTTACAACTTTTGTTAAGTGCATTTTAAGTTTGTGAGCATAGCTTAAAGTGTTTCATTGTAGTCTTTGGTTTAAGGATCATTAGAAGGGTCTTGGCTTCTTCATAGCCATTGGTTCTTCTAGTCTCATCCTTGAGTTAAACTACTTTTGCTCAAGTCTTTTCCTTCATCTCATTCTATTTTTATTTTCATTTTTGGGATATAAGCGTGGTTATTCATTGTATTACTTAGGATTCTTGACAATTTCATTGTTAGGGGTCGAAGGTATACATCAGTCACTTTCACCTATAAAAGAAAGGGGTTGGCTAGCTCTTTTGTACATCACAATTTCAAGAGTTCATAATTCTTGCGAAAAACTGAGAGCTTCTTAGAGAGAGATTTAGAGAGAGAGAAAAGGCCGGTCTAGCAATTGGATTTTTCTAGTAGCAATCCAAGGAGGATTCCGGCAAGGAGTTCGTGTGGATATCGATAGAGGCTGGATATGTGGACGGATCGCGCGCACTACTACTCTTCGTTGATGGTCAAAGCGTCGATCTATTAGATCAAGAAAGGTAACACCGTCAGCTACTTAACGTGTTTATTGTATTAAACGAAGTCGATCTTGGGATCGGAAATCAAATTTTAAATTCCGCTGCATTAAACTAGTTGATTTCCAAACAGTGGTATCTGAGCGAACATCAAACTTAAACAATAAGTACTAATTAAATTGCGAAGTAATTAATCGATAGATGCAAGATCTATATTCGAGAAACGAGAGAAACAAATATAATATTGGCCATTAGTTCAATGGTTCAAATAGTTTGGGTCATTGGGATGTCACGTGGCATTAAATAATATTGCCCATTTCCAAACTTTGTTTGGAATAGATCGAGGCCCTTTTCAAAATATTTGATTTTGGAATATGCCTAGGCATAGGCCCTTTTTCAAAATTTTGACTTTGGAAAGAGCCAATTAAAATACATTTTGGTTTTGGAAACGTAAGGCATCCCTTTTGATTAAGAATCAAAAGGAAAGAAACAAAAGAGACCTAATTTTAATTTTGATTTAAATTTGAATAGTTCTTATTAATTAAAATTGAAATTGAAATCGGTTAAAATTAATAGTTAATTTTATTTTGATTAGAATCATTTAATTAATTAAATGTTGATTGATGATTTGATAAGACGCAAGTAGTTAAATTTAAGATTTGACTCTTTCATAAGATATTATTGTATGGATTAGATCTTGTAGATATAATATGATTATATGGACCCCGATTGATCATGGACTCGACAAATAAGATAGATGAGTGTGATTTACTTTATGTTGGTTTTAAAACTGTCATAGGCAGTTCTGAAGAACGCGACCTAGTTTACTTTCTGCATTTATCCCATTCCCGTTAGCTCCCCCGTGTGTGGCGGGTGTATTTATTTATTAGATAGATTATTATGTAACAAGAATGGAGGAGAAGATGGACCCCAAAGAAAATAAATATCCCATTGTAGATGGCGCATTAGAGATCCTATTGGCGGTTGCAGCTACCCTTATATTGTGATCCGCGGTCTCGTCAGTTTGTATTCGAAACCGCACCTAGGAAAAGTCCATAATCATACCGGTTATTTTGTGCGCAAAATGGTGTATGTTTTACTTTATACTGATAACGTAGAAATATGCACGTTTAGATCAGACCATAATTTAATTAAAATTAATTAAGTGAATTAATTTAAAATTATTCCCACGAGGCAACGACAAAAATCGAGTTAAATTTGTCTCCCAATATTATAATGACGGTGATGAGCCCTTGTTTGGACCCAACTGATCGGCCCACGTCGGGAGTTGACCTACCTTGGCATATTGTTATTATTGTGATATGAGATCTCATTAATGTTTGGGTTACGACTCGACTAAGAATCTTGCGGTGATTGGCCCACGTCAGGACCGTCTAATTTTAGAGACAAGTGATTGGCTATCACATAGAGATGTGAATTGTCAAAGAGTTGACTAGTCAACCAATGAAAGTCGAATAAGATTCGACCGGTAAGTGTACCCACCTTTGACTCGGTCAATCGGCCCACGTCGAGGATCGAGTCAACTAGATTGGATTCCATCCACTAATGTATTAATAAAAATTCTTGAAAGCCAATTGGAAATAGTTGGCTAGTGAGAGAAAAACCTAATTAAAAAATTTTAAAGTGCAATTTTGTGGTTTTGTATACATGAACCTTTACTTATATTATCTTTACTATATTGTTATAGAAATGTCGAACAAATTGAATCTTCGTTTTATCATTGATAACAAACTTGACGAATCAAACTTTCTCGACTGGGAAAGAAACCTCAAAATCGTTTTGAGACATGAAGGCATTGGATATGTCTTGGACACACCCTTAATCAAGGATCCCGAAGATGCTATGAATGAAGAATCAGTTAAGAAGCATGCAAAGCAGCATTCGCTCGACAATGAGGCTACTTGCATCATGCTTGCTTCTATGACACCGGAACTTCAGAAACAGCATGAGTCCATGGATGCTCATACCATTATGGCTCACCTAAATGAGCTCTATCCTTCTCAGTCTCGCACTGAGAGGTACGAGGTCTCGAAGGCACTGTTTGGTTGCAAGATGGCTCCGGGTACCCAAGTTGGGTCGTATGTGCTAAAGATGATCGGATACATAGAGAGGCTTGAGAAGCTGGGCCATAAGATGAAGCGTGAGTTAAGTATTGACTTGATTCTGTAATCTCTACCGGATTCTTACTCACAGTTTGTAATGAACTATCATATGAACAAAAATGATTGCTCCCTCGCGGAGTTATTGAACATGCTCAAAACTGCTGAAGGCACTGTTGGCAAGGGTAAGCAAGCGTTGCTCGTAACTTCTTCCAAGGGCAAAAAAAGGGCCCAAAAGAAGACCAAAAAGGCGAAGGAGGCTGCTAAGCTGCAGTCTAAGATAGCCAAAGACAAATCCAAAGATGCTTGCTTCCATTGTGGCCAGACTGGTCATTGGAGGAGAAACCGCAAGGCTTTCTTGAGCACCAAGAAGAACAAGCATAATGATGCTTCGACTTCAGGTATGTTTATGATTGAGATCAATATTGCTTCTTCTAAGTCTAACCACTGGGTATTAGATACTGGATGTGGTTCTCATATTTGTACGGATATGCAGGGACTAAGAAGGACTAGAGATCTGAGGAAAAGAGAAGTGGACCTGCGTGTTGGGAATGGAGCAAATGTTGTTGCCCAAGCCGTAGGAGTTTATTTACTTTCATTGCCCAGTGGGCTAGTACTAGTGTTGGTCCCAGAGAAGGGTGAAACTATAGTCAGAGGGAGGGGTGAATGACTATAGTGGAGTTTCAAAAACTTTTCTTTTATTTAAAAGATTTTGGGCAGCGGATAAATCCCTTCTTACTATGTTGTTTTCAAATCAGCTTAGACAATCACGAATTAAGTTATGGTGTAGGCAAATTAAATAAATGTCAGTAAAGTAAATTGCAGAAATTAAATTGACACAAGGCTTATAGTGGTTCAGGTGGTGTAATCCCTTAATCCACTCTTCTCCTCGTGATGATCGGAGGAATTCACTATTGTTTTCACAGATACAATAGTATGATTGTCCTTGGCTTCCCAAGCTTCACAATCTACAAGACTATCACTCCTTGACCATAAATGCCTTCAGTGATTCAGTCTTCCTTGGTGCTCCTTGAGATCAAAATCTTTCAAAAGCTATCACAGATTCAACTCCTTCTCAGATTGCCTGATTCGATTTGCTTGATTTGATGTGAATGTGATTCACACACTTGGTTGATCAAACTCAGCCCCAAGTATGACTTTGTAGCTCGATATCCGAAAGTTGATCACTAGATGTTTCCTTGTAAGTTCAGAGAGAAGGCTTTTCAAATTGACAGAGTTTTCACTTGATTTTTTTTGTTCCGTTCAACTACCTTCTCTGTCTGTCAATGCCTTCTATTTATAGCCTTGAATACCTTGATTTTGAAATTCCGTCCGTTGGCTATATTAATGAGGGAATAATCCTTGATTTTATTCTTGATTCCCCTTAATTGCATTCTCCTTGATTTCGATGATCGATTCTTTCTTCAAACGTATAGCGTAAAAATCCGTCCTTGATTGATCCTCTATTGATTGTGCATTTAATGCATGATCTTCTCGAATCTTCAACGATACTAAATCGATCCGTAAGTGTTACTTCCGCTTTTAGAACGGTCGAGTGATCCTTCCGACTTAGCCGTTTTAGCTTTTCCTTCACCGCTTCGTCTTTACTCACCGAAAAGTGAGTCCGCTTTGCCAATTCACTGCTTTTCTTCTTTGTTTCGTTTGAGGAGAATCTTTGTACTTCACCGATCTTTGATTGGGGTGAGATCGATGTACACCATATTTGAATATTAATGTACATCGCTTGTAGTATAACTTCGACTTGTCCAAGGTCATCACGCACTTCCTTGGTTACAAGTCGGACCTTTAATGTCTCGTGATTGCTTCTCTGCTGGTGCTTGGTCGGCTTCACTCTGTCGAATATCTGTTTTTGCTTTGCCGTCCTACCAACTAGTACAATACTTGTCTGACTTAACTTATACAACATGTCAGACTCTAAGTAAAGACTTATACAGAGAATTCTAACTTATTTCAGGCTTGCTATAACAGCTAGTATGGCCATCATCAAAACATAATAAAATGTTCCTAACAACTAGAATTGAATAACTGTTATTTTGGTCTTTCTCTTACGAAGAGCATTATTTCTATTTCTGCATTGGATGTTGAAGGATTTTCTTTTACGTTCCAGAATAAATGTTGTTTTTTTTTCACGTGATGGAATATTTGATGGTACTGGTAAACTTGAAAATGGTCTCTACATATTAGATACGAATGTTGATATACTTAATATAAACAGCAAGAAAGTTATAACAAGTGACTTGAATGAATCCTACTTGTGGCATTGTAGACTTGGTCATATAAATAAGAATCGCATTTCCAAACTCCATAAAGATGGAATGTTGGATCAATTCGATTACGAATCTTTTGATACATGCGAAGCTTGTTTACTTGGCAAGATGACAAAGTCACCATTTAGTGGAAAAGGGATAAGATCCAACGAATTGCTTGAGCTCATACATACTGATGTCTGCGGCCCAATGTCAATTCAAGCCAAATGAGGATACTCTTATTTTATCACTTTCACTGATGACCATTCTCGTTATGGTTTATACTTAATGAAGTATAAGTCTGAAGCCTTTGAAAAGTTCAAGGAATTCAGAAGTGAAGTGGAGAAACAACTAGGTAAAGAAATTAAGACACTTCGATCTGATCGAGGTGGAGAATACCTAGATGGAGAGTTTCAAGATTACTTAAAGGAGAATAGGATTCTACCTGAATGGACTCCACCCGGAATGCCTCAGATGAATGGCGTATCTGAGAGGAGAAATCGCACTCAATTAGACATGGTGCTATCCATGATGAGCTATGCAGTTCTTCCAAAATCGTTTTGGGGGTATGCTCTAGAAACAACATCTTATATACTTAACCGAGTTCCATCAAAGACAGTGGATTCTACACCATACGAAGTATGGGCCAAGAAGAAACCGAATCTAGCATATCTTAAACCTTGGGGTTGTCCTACATATGTGAAGCGTATGATGCCTGACAAATTAGAAGCTAGATCATACAAATGTCTATTTGTGGGTTATCCTAGAGAAACTAGAGGATACCAATTTTACCATCCAGGAGAGCAAGAGGTGTTTGTCTTCAGGACTGACCACTTTCTAGAGAAAGAGTTTGTTCTGGAGAGGGTCAGTGGGAGTAAGATTGATCTTGAAGAAATTCAAGAACCACTTACGGATAACATCACTTGATGGAAGTAGGGCAGATTCCGCATACGGATGAGGTACAAACACCTGCTCTAGAAACACAGACACCTCGAAGATCCACTAGGGAACGTCGTGAACCCGAAAGGTACACTGGAGTATACCTCATGGAAGATGAGGACCCTAAAACTTATGAGAATGTATTGATGAGGCATGACAAAGAGAAATAGCTAGAAGCCATGAATTCTGAAATTGAATCCATGAAAGACAACCAAGTTTAGAACTTAGTTTATCCGCCTATAGGAATAGTTCCCATAGGATGCAAATGGGTCTTTATGAGAAAGACCGACATGAATGGTAATGTAGTTACCTACAAGGCAAGGTTGATGGCAATGGGTTATAGACAAAGACAAGGAGTTGACTATGACAAAACCTTTTCGCCAGTAGCTATGCTAAAGTCCATTAGAAGTTTGCTTGCTATTGCAGCACACCATGATTATGAGATATGGCAGATGGATGTGAAAACAGCTTTCCTCAATGGGAATATGTCTCAAGAAATGTACATGACACAACCTAAGGGTTTCACAACCGATGATGCTCGGATGGAATGCAAGTTGCAAAGATCCATTTATGGGTTGAAGCATGCTTCTCGGAGTTGGAATATTCATTTTGATGAAACTATCAAACAATTTGATTTCATCAAGAACGAAGATGAGCCATGTGTTTACAAGAAGGTTAGTGGGAGTGCCATCATTTTCTTAGTACTTTATGTAGATGACATATTGCTCATAGGGAATGACATTCCTATGTTACAGTCGGTTAAAGTTTGGTTTTCTGGAACTTCTCTATGAAGGACTTGGGAGAAGCCGCCTATATTCTGGGAATCAAGATCTATAGAGATATATCTAAGAGGTTGCTTGGTCTGTCACAATCAACCTATATAGAAAAATATGTTGAAGAGATTCAGCATGAAGCAATCCAATAATTGCTGCCCATGTCGCATGGGGTCTACCTGCAAAGGAAATGTGTCTTAAGACAGAGGAGGAGAGGCCGCAAATGAGTAGGACCCCTTATGCTTTGGCTATTGGGTCCATCATGTACGCCATGTTGTGCAGCCAAGAATATTCTCAAGTATATGAGACGTACTAGGGATATGTTCTTAGTTTTCGGGAATGATGATTTGGTATTACGAGGTTACACAGATGACAGTTTTCAAACTGACAAGGATGACTTGAAGTCACAGTCTGGATTTGTTTTCACGCTTAACGGCGGAGCAGTGAGATGGAAGAGTTCCAAGCAGGAGACTACTGTAGGAAGCCGAGTATATAGCAGCCACGGAGGCGGCAAATGAAGCAGTTTGGATTAAGAAGTTCATTACTGGACTTGGTGTGGTTCCCACTAATGAAGGTCCAGTCTCACTGTACTGTGATAACAATGGGGCAATTGCTCAGTCAAAGGAACCAATGTCTCATCAGAAGTCCAAACATGTGCTACTGCACTATCACTTGATTAGAGAGACAGTTGATAGAGGAGATGTAAAGATTGAGAAAATCCACACGGATGATAACATAGCTGAACCGTTAACCAAGGCATTATCCCAAGCAAAGCATGAGAAACATGTTCACATGCATGGGCTTAGACATATGGGTGATTGGCTTTAGGCCAAGTGGGAGATTTTTGAAATAGTGTCCTAAGCCCAATCGGGTTGGACCGGATCCGACCGGGTCGGGTCATTTACAGTCAGTTTAGTTCATGTAATAACTTTATTATGATTAATAAAAGGCACTTTTGTTATTATATATCTTGCTTATCTTCATGTTATTGAATTTCTATATATAGTAAAGTTCTTAGTATTAAACTGTGATAGAGAAACCATGATACTGATTTTGGTTGATGAGATCTTTATTCACTTTAATAAGTTTGATACTTAAATGTCTCTAGTCGTATGTACTATCAAACGGGACATTGATGGTGTGATTAGACTAGCATGTATTGGATGTCTTCTATATTATTGAAGATAGGGATAGATCTCGTCAATCTAAGTGTAGAGACGCTTGAACTGTCGTGGACGTGTATTAGAGAATGCGTACGTCAGACTAACCCACTTACATTAAGTGTCGCAGTATGTGGCAGTTGTGTAATTATCCTGAGACCGGAGTCTTCATGGCATCATGGTGTGGGTTGTCATGCTTTGACACTATTAAGCTTTCCCCTAGCCATGGGTCGATCATGCGGTAGTGATTGGGTGTGATACGGAAGCATACGTAGGATTCATGTTGCTTCTCTGGGAATCGCGTATCCTATGTTTAGGAGTGAACATCCGAAATGGCCTTCTTATAAGGAATGTCTAGCTCTCGTGAATCTTTGCAAAGTGTGAGTAAATAAGTTATTCCGAGAGAGCATGTTATCCAGATTATAAGATATGATCGTTAATGTACTGACACTCGAGATACGATCGTATGTATGTTATTACAGCGATATGATTCTATTTACACGGTAACTATTTCACATGAAAGGTAGTAGTCATTTCTTTTGACTCTTCCGATGATTGGGGGTCACGGTGTGTTGCTAGACGCTATTCCGTGATCATTAGGTATAAAGGGCATTTTTGTAATTTGCACTTTGTGTCTACGGCCAACATATGCTGAAGCCTATTGGGTCACACACATAAGAACATCTAGCCGGATTAAAATGAGGTTATAGTGATAACCAAATAAGAAAAGTTTATCTGGATTATAAAGTGTTATAGTGATTAAATTAGACGGTATTTATTTATTATGAATAAATTAAATACAATATATTAATTATATTGAATAATTAAAGAATATTCTTGAAGCTAATTAATTGTCATTTGGGGCGCCACATTTGAGTGTATAAGATACAGTTGGATTATGCAATTTAATTAATGATATTACCATATATTAATATTGTATATTAATTGATTTCGGAAAAATAGATTTATGGTAATGAGATAATGATATTCAATATTAGATATTGACAATATCATAGATTTATTTAATATAAGATATTAAATTAAAAGAGATAAATCAATCAAAGTGATTTTCCTTATTTTATTAGGAAAATGTTTTCTTTCTCATCAATCTACTAGGAAGCTTCTCCCAATCAGATTGGGACAATAGGGGCGCAACTTTCACCTATAAAAGAAAGGGGTTGGCTACAAGAGTTCATAATTCTTGCGAAAAACTGAGAGCTTCTTAGAGAGAGAGAGAGAAAAGGCCGGTCTAACAACCGGATTTTTCTAGTAGCAATCCAAAGAGGATTCCAGCGAGGAGTTCGTGTGGATATCGATAGAGGCCGGACACATGGATGGCTCGCGCGCACTAATACTCTCCGTTGACGGTGAAAGCGTCAATCTATTAGATCAAGCAAGGTAATCACCGTCAACTACTTAACGTGTTTATTGTATTAACCGAAGTCGATCTTGGGATCGGAAATCAAATTTTAAATTCCGCTGCGTTAAACTAGTTGTTTTCCTGACACTCATTACCTTTTTAGCATCTGTGCTCAAGGTCTAAGCTTCATTCTTAAGGAGGCTAGTGATTCTGGTTGAATCCTCAGGGTCTGTATTGCTTGGAAAAGCCATTGTCTCAATCATTTACTTAGTTGATGATGTTATTCCTTTCACAAAATCTTCAAGAACTTTGGATGAGAATTAACATGGGTGAGATCGGTCACCTACACGTGGCACTCATCTGGAAGAGCTATGAGCCTAAGTCCACCTCTCTACAAGGGCAGAGCTGATCCTCCATAGTCATATTGCTTCTTTTTTTTCTAAGTGTTCAGAGGTCTCCAGTAGCATCAAAGCCGACCTAACCCCAGCTCGCTACTCGGGATCACTCTACAAGACATAGGTCATTTCTCCTAGGAAGAGGTTATCATCACCACCCTAGCACCACAGGTTGTTTGCATAAAAAGAAGGGCTGACATGGTGTAGGACGCTACTGGTCTCAAACGTTGGACATGACACAAGTTGCCCTCTGTCACTTACATCATTAGCTTTGCATGCATTGGGCATCAATCCACTATAACCTGAATAAGCTATGTCCTCACACCATCAACACTGATTGGACCGCCATTTCCACCATGGTAACATGTATAAAGGGATCAGCTCCCTCACATGCATGGTACGTAAGCTCCTACTCTACTTGCACTCTGAGACTACTTTATACTTCTTCTCAATGTCACTAACTTGAGCATTAGAGGGTTTTCATATAGAAAGAACTCAGGGACCCTTAACGACTTGTTCGTCTTACAGGCGAATACCAGAGCAGAAATTCTACAAACTTCATCATGGTATCAGAGCAGAAATTTGAGTGTTGGTCCCAGAGAAGGGTGAAACTATAGTTAGAAGGTGGGTGAATGACTATAGTTGAGTTTCAAAAACTTTTCTCAATATAAAAGCTTTTGGGCAGCGGATAAGTCCCTTCTTAAAAATGGTAATTCAAAGTAGGATATGCAATCACAGATATAATATGCAATAAAGTAAGTGCGGAAAAGTAAATTGCTTAAAGTAAATAGACACAAAGGTTTATAGTGGTTCAGGGAGGAAATCACTATTGTTTTTACTAATACAATAGTTAGATTGTCCTTGGCTACACAAGCTTCACAATCTTCAAGACTATCACTCCCTGGCTTCAAAACCTTCAGTGACTCAGTCTTCAACACTGCTCCTTGGGAACAAATCTTTCAGTAGCTATCACAAACACAACTCCTTCTCAGATGGATCTGATTCAGTTGCTTGACTGGTGTGCATTTGATTCACAGATTCTATTGATCAATCTCAGTGCTTGATGTGGAATTTTAACTATGATTGCTGAGTTGATCTCTCGATGTGTACTTTAAGTTCAGATAGAAGGCTTTTCAAATTGACAGATGATGGGAGTCAACTTTACTGTACTTTGGTGTGCAGTTTAACCCCCGTTTATCACTTTATTGACATGTTTTGGGTAGTTCTAGACCTAATTAAGAGTAATATCGAGAGTTATACGCACGGGGGGTTAAACTGTCATATTGATAGTAAATTCCACCTTTTGAGCGATATTTATCTCTTTTCCGAGCACTTTTGTCTTGCGGAATTACGCGTGGTGTTTGTTCGTATATGCTAGTGCAGGACTTAGGTGACTCGAGAACCTGGAAAGCGATGTTTTGGAATGAGAAACATGTTCATGGCACGAAAGTAGCATGAAAGTGCAGAAAAATCAAGTTTGGAGCAGCTCTACCCAAACTGGCGTTTGAGTCAAGGTTAAGGTTGAGGAATATATCATCAGGCCAGACTGGCATTTGTCCAGTCCAAACGGTCATTCACAGAAGTAGCATTTGATACTAAAAGTTAGATTTTCAGACGGACGAGCGTCCAGATCACCCCCGAACGCACGTTTGGATGGGCTCAGCCCCAATCAAGAAAGCTCATATAATCCAAACGGGCGTTCAGACAATCTAGACAGGCGTTTGCCCTCAAGGCATGATCCATGAACTAGCGTTTAGGAGTAGCCAAACGCTGGTTCACTAAAGAATAAACCTTAATCATCATCAGATTTCTAGGCAAACGAGCATCCACCTTGGAGCAAACGCTCGTCCGCCACCGACAGCCGCAGATTTCAACCCTGCACTATAAATACGCAGCTCATTCAGCGCTTTGACATGGACTACCTACTTTAGACACTTTTAGGGTGATTTTGGTGCGGTTTTAGTGTAGGTTGATCATCCTCTGATCCTTTGATTCCATAGATAACATCCTTCGATTCTACATACTTTCCATAGCTTAGATTAACGTTTCAAGATCAAAGATTTGGCTTTTCGGTGCAATTATTTCTTCCATATTTTGTGGATCAGATTTTCAGCAATTTATATGGTAATGAATTCTCTTTTATTTATTGTCTTTAGTTTAATTTCTGCTTTTAATTCCATTTCTAGCATAATCATGAGTAGCTAATCCGTTGTGTAGACGAATTATGTGAAAGCGAGTGAAAACCCTAAGGGGGATGAGATTGGGAGTTATGTTGTGCGTAATTGAATGCTTTAACGATTAATCCCCGTCCTAAAACTTATTATAACATCGTTGAATTAGATTGATCACCTAGTTCAATGTCACACACATCGAACTTATAGATGCATTTTGCGGTGAGATGTGGGAAAGGGTTTTAGGATCGTTGCGTAGATTCGGCATAGTTGTTAGGACCGTTTCCAATACAGAGGTTTGTCATCATTGTTCGAGCAGCTCTAGAACTTAATCATGTTAGGATAATCGGTTTTCTAAAGGGAGAGTCGGTCATAGGGTGGTTAGATCGAGTTGTTCAGTCTAATCATTAGAATTAGGAGTTGGCACTCATGGATGTCGTTAAACTACATAGGATAGGTAGGTCGGTTAAGACACGCTCCTTGTCAAGTCCTTCTTAAGGGGTAAAAGTAGCTCGTGGGATCATAGTTCGGCTATACCATTTAATATTTAGAAGTAAAACCGGTAGTATAAAAATTTATTTCTGCATTAGCATAATACCTTCCACCATATTTTGGCCTGAACTAAGTTCTACGTCAGCTTTGGTACTTAGACATTACTCCCCGTGGATTCGACCTTGTGACCATTATACTCCCGTTGACCCGATACTCTGTCGGTGAAAGTTAGCGGTTAAGTATTTTGCTATCAACAGAGTTTCTGCTTGTTCTTATGTAACTCAATCGTTTTATTTTTCAGTCTATCAATGCTTTCTAATTATAGCCTTGATAATCCTTTATTTGAATTTTTGTCCTTTGGCTATTTAATGTGGGGAACAATCCTTGATTTAATTCTTGATTCCCCCTTAGTCATATTCTCCTTGATTTCAGTGATCAGGGTTTTTCTTCAAACGTCTATCAAAAAATCCGTCCTTGATTGATTCTTGATTGATTGTGCATTTAATGCTTGATCCTCTGAATCTTTCTTATTATCTCACGTTCTGACTAAGTATAAATGATATACCTTACTCAGTTGTTCCTTTACTTGACTGCTGTTAGAACGGTTGAGTGTTTCTGTTGACTTAGCTGTTTAGTTCCTTCACTGCTTTGTGTTTACTCAGCCGATAGTCAGTTTACTTTGCCGGTTCACTGCTTTCTTGATTTCTTTGAGTTTACAAGATTCCTTGTACTTCATTGATTCTTGATTTGGGTGAGATTAGTGTACACCATATTTAACAATGAATTTCATCACTTGAAATATAACTTAGACTTATCCAAGGTCATCACAGACTTCCTTGGTTATAAGTCAGACCATATGTCTTCATGCTTCTCTACTGGTACTTGGCTGCTTTTACTCTACCGGATTTCTATTTTACTTAGTCATCCTACCAACTAGTACAATACTTGTCTGACTCAACTTATAAAACATGTCAGACTCTAAGTAAAGACTTATACAGAGATTTCTAACTTATTTCAGGCTTGCTATTACAGCTAGTATAGACATCATCAAAACATAATAAAATGTTCCTAACATTGAGAATTTCTAAATGCTTTTCCTGCGTATTCTCTCTAATATTTGAAGAATCTTGAGAGTGTTCTTCATCGTTTCCAAGATTTCAATTTCTTGAGAGTAAACTGTCATCATTTTCCTGAGTTTTTTTTTATCAATTCTTAATCGTTTTTCCTATATTCTCACTTTCATTATTTATTTATGATCAATTCTAGAGTTCTTGATAGCCATGGCAGTTAAGAAACAGAATTAAGTCCATTCAGTCCATTCTATGTTCATCCTAATGAGAATCCTTCTCTGGTTCTTGTTCAGCCATTGATGAATGGCAATAACTATAATCCATGGAAAACATCCATGGAGATGGTGCTGATCACCAAGAATAAAATTGGCTTCATGGACGGTACAATTAAAAGGCCAGAAGCAGATTCAGCAGATTTCCATGCATGGAGGCAATGTGATACAATAGTGAGATCATGGATCTTAAATTTTGTGGAGAACACCGCTGCTCAAAGTTTGATGTATTTCAAGAATGCACATGCAGTTTGGAAGAATCTTACAGCAAGATTTTTAAATGTTGATACCTTAAGACTTTCAGTTCTTCTTGAAGAAATGCATCTGCTGAAGTAAGGCACAGATTATGTCAATCAGTATTTCACAAAGTTGATGATTCTTTGAGAAGAAATCAAGACCATTAGGCATGTAACAGTATGTTCTTGTGATCCTCAATGTCGCTGCAATGCAATCAGTAATCTAATGAATCATATGGAGGCTGTTATGAAATTCAGTAAAGGATTAAGGGATGGGTTTGAGCCAATGGTTTCACAAGCAATGATAATGGTGCCCTTTCCAGAAATTCATGATGCCTTTGCAATGGCAAGTTTGAAAGACAGAAGTTGTATGTGGCTAACAAGGCCATGAATCATGATTCCATGGTTCTTTTGTCACAAAAGAATGGACAGGGGCAAAATCAGATTGTCAACAGACTTAACTCTACTGCAAATCCTAGACCTAAAAATCCCAAAAAGATGCAATGCAGTTTTTGTGGATTCAATGGTCATACTTAGGAGACTTGTTACAAGAAGCATGGTTTTCCTCCTGGCTTTGAATCAAAAAGGGTAAATATGGTAGAAGAGGAACAATCAGCAGAAGAAGATCAGGCACCAAGTAGGTCTGTTGGACCAGGGTTCCCTAATCTTACTGCACAACAACTTGACAAGTTGATGGCTCTACTGAATGATCATCCTAGACATGCAGGATTTGCTGTTGGTTAACCTGCTGATGTTGTTACACATTGCTTGCCTGCTACAGGAACATGTGACCTAAATTTAGTAAAATCAATAAAATGGATCCTGGACTCTGGTGCCACAGATCACATTGTAGGATCATTAGATCTGTTAAGAAATCCCAAACCTTCATCTAGTATAAAAATGGGATTACCTAATGGAAATAATGTCTATGTCACACATATAGGACAAGTGAGGATCAACAATCCAACTGGTCCTACATGATGTGTTTTGCATTCCTGGTTTTAAGTATAACCTTTTACCTTTACCTTCTTTTATTAATCATACAAAAGGTGCAGTTGTCTTTTTTGCTAACAAGTATGTTTTGCAGGACAAGAACAAGAAAGTGATTGGTTCAGCTGAGTTACAGAGAGGACTTTATGTCTTGGATCAACCAATAAGACTTTTTGTTGCCAATGCTGTAGAAAATCACACTTTATCTGATAGATTAGATGATGCACTTTTATGGCACTACAGACTTGGGCACTTGCTAGATAAGAGACTATAAGTCATCAGTTCACAGTCTGCCGATGTCAAATTTTGTAATCATGATCTTTGTTATGTCTGTCCTATGGCTAAACTGAAGAAAAATCCTTTTCCTTTAAGTACTACTGATGTAAATGCTACTTTTGACCTTATTCATATGGATATTTGGGGTCCTCTGAGACAGCATATTGTGAATGGACAACAATATTTTCTTACTGTTGTAGATGATTTCTCTAGGTTTACTTGGGTTTTTCTTATGAGGCATAAATCTGAAGCCTCTGACCTTGTTAAATCTTTTGTTAAATTTGTTTCTACTCAGTTTCATAAAATTATTCAAGTCATTAGATCTGACAATGGTGCAGAATTTCAACTTATTGACTTTTATGCTCAGCAGGGTATCATACATCAGACATCCTCTGTAAGTACACCTGAGCAAAATGGTATTGTTGAAAGAAAACATCAACATCTGCTGAATGTTGCAAGAGGTTTGAGGTTCCAAAGTAATCTACCCATTGAATATTGGGGGCTTTGTCTTTTGCATGTTGTAAAGTTGATTAATGCCACACCTACACCACTGCTGAAGGAAAGCACTCCACATGAAGTGCTTTATGGCACCAAACCAGACTATTCTGTGTTTAAAGTTTTTGGTTGCTTAGTTTTTTCATGCACATTTCAGCAGTATAGGACCAAATTTGACTCAAGATGTAGGACTTGTGTCTATCTTGGGAATTCAAATACATCCAAGGGTGCTATTCTCTTAGATATTACCAACAAAGATTCTTTGTTGTTAGAAATACTCAATTCCATAAAACTTATTTTCCTCTTTTTCAACAGGTGTTAACAAAGCCTAGATATCTTGTTGACATGCATGTTTCCTTTGCCAGTAATGGACAATGACCTGCTGAATGAATCGGCAGACCAACCAGCAATGGGATCAACAGCAGATGATACATCTAATGAAAGGCATGCACCAGCAAATCAGGCTCCTGAACCCACACAACTAAGAAGGTCCACAAGAACAAGGAAATCACCAACCTTTTATCAAGGGAGTGCCCATAATGTTCAGCTAAATCCATATCTGCTTTAGTGCGATCATAAGTCCGGATAACCTCTAAACGCACTATGCCGAGTTCATTAAGGCCATTGATGCTATTAAAGAGCCTAAGACCTACAATCAAGCTATCAAGCATGATGAATGTAAGGAGGCTATGAACAAAGAAATTGAAGCCTTGCAAAAGACTCACACATGGGAGATAGTTGATCTGCCCTCAGGCAAGAAACCCATAGGGTGAAAATAGGTGTACAGAATCAAACACAATCCTGATGGATCAGTAGAGAGATACAAAGCTAGACTAGTAGCAAAAGGCTACACATTTTTTATTGATTATCAAGAAACCTTCTCCCATGTTGTCAAAATCACCACTGTCAGAACCTCACTTGCAGTAGCAGCAACCAATAATTGGCATCTACATCATCTGGATGTCAACACTGCCTTTCTACATGAAGAAGTATACATGCAGTTACCTCCAGGTTGTGCAGCAACTAAACAAAACAAGTTTGCAAACTTACCAAATCATTATATGGCCTCAAACAAGCCAGCAGACAATAGAATTGCAAATTGACTGAATCATTGGAGGCTCAAGGATTCATTCAATCCAAACATGACCACAGTCTATTCACAAAAGGGTCAAGACAGTCATTTATTGCCTTATTGGTATATGTGGACGACATCATAGTTGCTAGACCTAATGAAATGTTGATTCAGCAAGTTAAGGATGCTTTACATCAGCAGTTCACCATCAAAGATCTTGGAAAATTAAGATATTTCCTAAGGATTGAGGCTGCTAGATGTCCAAAAGGCATATCCATTTCACAAAGAAAATATACACTTAACCTCCTAGAAGAATATGAATTTTTGGGAGCCAAACCTGCTAAGACACCTTTGGAGTCTAAGCAGACTTTACAACATGGTGATTCACCACTTTTAGAAGATAACACTGCATACAAATCCCTAGTAGGTAAATTGATTCATCTCACTTTTACCTGACCAAACATTGCCTTTGCAGTACAACAACTAAGTCAATTTCTGGACACCCCTACTGAAAATCATATGAAGGCAGTTTATAGACTGTTGAGGTATTTGAAGACCAATCCTGGTCAAGGAATATTTTTCCCAGCAAACAACACTCTTGCACTTAAGGGACAGATAGTGATTAGGCTGGTTGTCCTGAAACAAGAAGATCAGTATCAGGTTATATGATGTTCCTAGTAGATGCTCCAATCTCCTAGAAGGAAAAGAAACAAACAACAATTGCTAGAAGCTCATCAGAGGCTGAGTACGGGGCCATGGAAAATGCAGTTTGTGAATTATAGTGGCTGATTTACATACTACAGGATTTACAAGTTCCAGTTCAGTTGCATGTTGTGTTGTTTTGTGACAATGCCAGTTCCAAGCACATTGCTCATAATCCTGTCTTTCATGAAAGAACAAAACACATTGAAATTGATTGCCATGTTATGAGAGACAAAGTCAAATCAGGACTTATCAAACTTCTTTCAGTCAATACAAAAGAACAAATAGCTTACATTCTCACCAAGGCCTTGGATGCACCCATTTTCTCCTATCTACTAGACAAATTGGAAATTTCAAAGATTTTCAAGAATTCAAGTAGCTGATAGGAATGCTGAGTGCAAGTTGTTCATGTACCACTCTCAGCTTGAGGGGGTGTTACAGTATAAAAGCTGGTGAGAATATTGAGTGCACTTTGCTGATCATATGATGAGACCACCGACTCATGGACAAGATGAACACCAATAGCCTGGCCGACAAGATAAAGTCTCAAGAAATCGATTAGTTTAAAATAGTGTAATCTAGAAAACGGTTATTCTGTTAAAATCTATTATAACCATTTGTAATTTACTTCTAACTGATTCATGAGGAGTATGAAGCTATTAATACCCCATGATCAGCCACATTGTAAATCCAACTTGTAACTTTTACTTGATCAATAGTAATTCCGCATTTTATTTTGTGTTTGTAATTCTACAAACTTCATCAGAGCAGGTGTTCGATGGGATTCAAGAATCTTATCACTCAAAGTACTTTGGCTACCTATTATCACTAGTAGATCAAATAAGCAGGTTTTGAATACATATCTTATTTGATCATAGCTTAAAACCAGTAGCTGGTAGGCAAAAACCCTTTGTTAAGCAGGAAAAGCCATCATGTTATCCATTATCCTGACCTCTATTCCTAACTATCTAATTAATAGTATCAATAAAGGGTATTAAACAAACCAGACGGGGTGAATGGTTTTTGCCAATCACTTTCCCTTTTCATACTTCTTTAAATTCATCTAAGTGTTTTGATCTTCTGGTGAAGATATGTAACTAAAATGCTCAAGTTCTGATGAACTTTCAAGTACTACATTGCTTGATATAAGTGATCAAACAAGATATAAACATTTGATGCATACAACCAAGCACAATCAAACACAAAGTAGATGACTCGGAGATTTAGACATGTTCCTTCAACTAGGTATAAAACACACACGCTGTAAAAGTCAATCTTGTACTAGATTGTGAGATCCAGATTTTCAAACCTTCCCACAACGGGAAATTTTTTATTAGTGATAGTTAGAGTGTTTACAAGATACTTACAATGCAATCACAAACTATTATGTCAAAACCAGCAGATAATACCACTTCTGATAGCACTTCACACCAGATGATGCTGCAGGAATCCCCTACTATACAACACTTCTCTGATGATGTTCGATAATCCTGAGAAGCTTGCAACTATCTAGCAAAGATCCCAATCCAACCAAACAACTATCACAACACAGACACCGTAATTGAGAGTTCATATCTAAAAACACCATAAAAAAACCACCTGATATTCATTTTAGTTTATGAGTACAAACACTTACATTTTCCCTTTTCATGAAGTCCAACTCCCCCTCACGTACTTCAAAAAGTGATTTTGTGCATCTTTATCCCCCACATTCTCATCTTTCTCATTTCTACAAGAACTTGTCATTGGTCTATGCCTTTTGAAAGGCTCCTCACAGGTGTTAGACGGATTCTTTGTCCTTGGGTTCTTCATCAACAAGTGGGCAAAATAGATACAATACGTTACATTCCTCGAAATGATCGTATTGTGAAAGAATATGCATTATATAAGCGATTACATGAAAGTCTTTTGAAATAAACGAGACATGGTAACAACAACAAGAGAATATAAATTGAACGATGAGAATTGACTTTAAGGAAACTAAGGAGAAGGATAAAAATAATTTCTAAATTAGTGAATATGACACATTCTCAAAACTTTTGCATAAATAACAAAATTATTATTAAAAAAATATATATAAAAAAAAAGGTTGGCCGCCTATACCCCCTCCCAAAAAAAAACATTACAACACACTTTCTCTCTTATCCATCATTTTTAAACACTTATATCTCACAAACTACATTTCCAAAATTGATAATTCTTTCACCATTTTTTTTCCTACTCTTTATATCGAGACCACACCGACCATATTTCGACGTAAATTTGAAAATCTACTACCGAATTCGCTATTGTTTTAAATTCACTGTTTTTTGCAATTCTCTGGTAAAATTCACCGAGTTAATTTTAACAGTGAATCTCACGAAAAACAATGAAATGAAATCGAACTTAGTCGCAAAACGAAGAGTGCGAATATAAAAAGAAATTAGTAACATTTTCATCACGTTTGAAAATGTAGATCAAAAGATATGTATGTTCAATAATTAAGGAGGAAAGAGAGGGGGAAAAAAGTACACAACCCCCACCACACCGCCACCACACCCTCCTCCTCTTCCATTCCCGACGTCGATGCTTTTTTTTTTTTTTTTTTTTTTTTTTTTTTTTGCCTTTTAAGCTGTAAATTTTGTATAAGTTGTTCTCTCCCTATGCCTTTTACTTAAAAATATTTCAAAAAGTCTCAAATTTCCTTATTATCTATTCACTTTATGGGAAGTCAATTCTAAAAATAAAATTAAAATTAAAATTAAAAAAATCTGCTCAACTTCCCAGAAGTCGATTGTCACCTAAAAAACACCAATTTTAGTATCAATGCATAGAAAATCAATTGTCATTCCTAATAATCGACTTCCAGAAAGTCGAATCTTCAATTGTTCAATTGTTCATTTGTTGGCACACTGACACTCTTTTAAGGCACACGTCCTTGTCAGAGTCGATTTGATCATTCACAACATACTGAGTGAAGATTTCCAACAAAACAACCATGAACGTGTATAAATGTTTAACTCATACATTTTTATAAACACTTGTAAAACTAATAAGAAAAACACAAAGGAATGTATTACGTAAAGAAAGAAAAAACAAACCATAAATTTCTATTACCATGTCTCAAATAAAAATAGTTACAATTGAATGAACACTACTAGTAGAACTTCCTCTTTACCAATACAGAGGGGTTGTCACTATTTCATTGGATGCAGGGGTGTGAAGGGAGGGTGGGGATTGTACAATTCAAAAATGCAAGGGTGTTTTATAATCTTGGAAGATTGATGATAGCATAATGATTGTTACAAGTGTTTATTTATTTACACTGTATAAATATGGTGTTTTGGTAGGGGAGTTCTTGGGTGGTGAGAGGATATACCCCGAAGTGACCCGTGAGTTGATCGAAACCACACTGTTTCCATTCAGGATAGAAACTGTTTGATTCCAATCAACTCATTTAGCCACTTCAATGATATACTGGAGATAAAGACACGCTAAGCTTCCGCTTTGGTGTAGTAGAATGAGACCATCAAAAAAAAAAAAAAAAAACAATGATGTGAATTAAGATGTCTATTTTTACTTCATATGACGTGCCACAATAATTGATCCATTTTTTTTCCCATTTACAATGTCTTTTTAGTCAATACTGTACACCGTCCTTATTCTATGCAAAGGTACCAAATTACTTATCCAGTACCGAGAGAAACTTGGTTTTTCATTTGGCATATTTATTTTCACCCCAGCGGCTGTACAGCTCACTGGATCGACCCTTTTGAATGTCAATCCTGTAAATTGCCGAGCGGAAAGCAGGTTTTTTTTTCCTCCAATCGGCTTTCAAAATGTCGGTTAAGCTCAATGTACATGTAGTATGATGCATCAGTAAAATTGATGCAGTAAAATATGAAGGATCCATTTTCAATTAGTTTTAAGAATAATAATTTGTAGTAACTATAATCTACTATAAGTGAAGTCTACATTATGTCAACACAGACATCATCTCACAACAAATTTTTCACTTGTAAAAAATTAACAAAAAAAAACTACAAACAATGACAACCCAAACATGAGAGTTGGATGTATACATGGTGTAGCATTAACAAAATTAGAACCCTGATATATTCAATGAAAAACATCCAAAACAATTCACAAAAGCAACGATTATGCTATTTGAAAGCATTTTCCATGCTGAACCAACATATCCAAAAATTCACCAGAATCGACGATAACATGATTCTCTTCCCGCTTCCAAGTTCCAAATAACGACAACTTTTACACCCCCTACCAAAATAGTTCATCAAAAGACAAACTATTTTGCTTAGACTCAAGTATTCAAATGAGCGATGAACATACGTGAAGGGTATGGGTTGAATCTGTGATGTTCTAAGTTGAATTTGGAGCACTTGATTCATTTCAGATTTCAGCAACTTGGACTGCAGGAAATCCATTGGTAACCGGTGGGTGAAGCCATGGGGGGGGGGCATCATCATCATCGAAGCTCCCAATATCCAAGTAAAACCGGATGATGAACTCCTCTTATAAATAAAGAAGAATAACAAGACTAGGGCCACTAGGCTCATCTGGGCGGAGAGACCTCTTCAGCATAGATTGAAACACAAGCATCAGCGGCACCAGCAGCAAGCAAAACTTGATATGGATGGAAGGTGAGGCAGCTGACAGATCCTATCTTTTGTGCCATGAAAGTAGGGTAATACCTAATTGTGCCTAACTGCTCTCCTTCAAGGTTGAACACTTTGATAAGTTGTTTTGCTGACCCACTGGCAATAAGGGGTGCATGCCGGTGGACAGCAAGAGCTGTGAGTGATCCCCGATGAGCATCTATTGTTAGGTATGCTTCCCTATGAATTCTCAGATCAAGGAATTGAATATAACCAGCCTGGGATGCGCTCACAATCTATAACAATAAACAACAGTTAAGCTGAGACTTAAAACGGCATTCGTGAAAAAATAATTTGCATTAAAAACTTTATCAACCGGAAAGTAGCAAAGGGGAGTGAGTATCAGTACCTTTGTGGGTTCAAGTCCAGGCTGAAATCCAATGCCTACAACTTGTTCTACTCTTTGAGTGTGTGGTTGCGTTGAACAGACGAGCCTAGCAAGTGCATTACGAGGACAAGGAGAATTCATAATTAGCAACAAAGAAAGAAAGGAAACATAGGATACATGAGTGGATCATCTTACTCTTTGCTGTTCAAAGGAATATATGTAGAAAGATTTTTCTTTTTCCAACTAGAATGAGCAATGGCATATCCAAGTCAAGATGGTGTTACAACCAAACATATTTCACAAGCACAAAGAATGATATTCTAACATCTAAATTGGGCGATATGCTGATAAATATTGAGCAGTACAATAGGAAGAACTGGATAAATATTGAGCAGCACAATAGGAAGAACTGAAACTAACGTAGATGACTTGTATATAAATGTGTGTAGATCAGTTTTCATGAAAGCAATGTTAACAGAGTCAGATAAAAGACAGTCCTTACATTTCAGGAGTGCGGATATCAAACAGTCTGACATACCCATCCACATAACCAGCAGCAAATTGCCCCCCTTGTATTTGGGAAGCTGACTGTAAAAATGTAATATTGACATTAAAGACAGTAAAAGAAAACAAGAAAAAATATGATAACCTGTTGAGCATTACACTTATGATTATTTATTCTGGTTTAATAAAGGTATAAGTGTTTTATTATGTTTTATTCAAGTATGCAGTCAGTATTTGGGTTTGATGTAATCCTAGGGTTTAACAAAGTCAGCTCCTACTTGTGCAAGGGTTCTCATTTTCTTTAGTATTTAAGAGAGCTAACATGCCTCGGTTGTAATTAGAAATCATTCAATAAAATAAAGGATAATTAAAAGCAACGTGACCAATATTATGCAAAATTCTGAAGGCTCCAGAACACAAACTAATCATAACATTTTAGCATCACAGGGTCTCATCATGATATGTGCAACAGGTAGCAGTAAGAATTTTCCCACGCTGTAAAAAAATGTATGCTGCATGTGCCGATGAATGATCTAATAATGTGAGCAAACCAAATCAAAATTTTAGCCATGCCAACACCACTGCACTAACGAATCTTTTCCAGGACACAAAGGAAGAAGCAACAATTAACAAAGAGGCATTTCCGGTCATTTAAAAAAACACTACATTCAGGAGTAACTTATTCAAATCAACTGAACCCTCTCTAATAAGCAAGGATGCAAAATATATATGTTTATATACATAGGAGATAAAAGTATTATCTAAGGTCATCTTTTATCTATCAGGATCTGTATATAGCCCTGCTAAAAAGATGCAGAATCTATAGACTAACTAGTAAAATTCACAAACACGTCCAGCTTACCAGAGCTGATACACCACAATCTGAGGAAGAGGGGATAGAACTAATAAGCTGTTCCTTGTCCAAATCCCAAGCCATGATAGATGATATTTCACCTGATGCAAACTATTCACAGCATAAAAATTGCAATTGATCAGCAACTCTGTAACACTGTATATTCCGGACTTCACACACACACACACCCTTTGTATGTATATACACGTAGAGATATATATAGAGATAGAAAGACAAAAATAAATGATATAATAGTAGATTCATAATATGCATTCAAAGAATAGCGAAACATAAAATATGTAAAACAAGAACACACGAATATTACCAGGCAGCCAGACTGCTGCTGCCAATCAACAACAGCATTCACACTCCGCACACATGGCCGGTGACCTTGAATTGAAGAGAATGCAGTAACTAATTTATGTTGGGCTTTCACAGCATAATCTTTCCATATTCGAATATTCCCGTCACCTAATCAGATGGTGAATTTGATGAAAAACACAAATGGAAAAAGAGAACACATCACACACAGACCCAGTAAAACACACCAAATGAAATTAGAGTGTAAGATTTACTTGAAGCAACAAGAAGTAAGCTCTCGTCAAGCTCGTTCACCAGACAGAGCTTTGAAATCCCTTTATCCGGGTAATCATGATTCTCGAAGCTATTAAGCATTGTAGCCTCCTCATAATTCCACACCCTTACAAAACACAAGAACCGAGATGTTTAAAGCACCGACATATGGAACTGGAAGGAAAACGAGAAAGCAGATATACTTAAACTTTACTAATAAAACAACAGGATATCTTACACAGGAAACCCCAAGAAAATATAAAGCCCTAAACAATAAGATTATCCAATAGAACTATACAAGTAGCCAGAAAATAACTAGGCCCTCCTTGTATTCATGACTGAGAACTTGGTTAGCCCCAGGAAGCACTGACCTCAGCGACAACTTGAACATATATTTCAGAGCTTCCCAGAGGCACAAAAGGGATGAGCCACACTACCGCCGTTACAAATAGTCGAATCGGCAAGGGAAATAAGAATTACTGTATGTAATCTAATATACACGAGTATGCAGCCACTCTCCCCTCCCTCAGCCACCCGGCAACACCAACTCATTCCAACATAAAAAATAAAAAATGGGAATATAAGAAGAAAAGCTAATAAAAACTTAGAACGCTATTTCAAGAATCAATTACAGATATTTGAGCAGATAATTCTTAATCACAAAATATGAAACCTGCAGAGCTTCATATTACAGTATACCACTCTCTCCAACATACTTCGATTAACATCTGATTAACAAGAAATTTCGACAAGCATCGATGAACAGAACACATTCACCAGAAATATTCACCGGAGGCCCACACAAACAAACTACAAATTTCAAATGCTTGGAAATATGTGCTTTCATCTGAAAAAGCGGCTGACATCATTACTCTGTCTAATTTAACTGCTCTTACATTGGATGATTGTCCCAACAAAATTACAGGTAAACTATATCCTTGCTGTTATAACAAAATACCCTTGTTTTTTTAGCTAATTACCAGCAAAGCAAACAGATAGAATATTCATTCTTTCAACAAAGCGAATATAATGCCGTAAACTTTCAAGTCATCTGGCAAGATTTAACACATTAAGAGTAGTTTTCCTGAACAGCCCACAAGCCAACTATAGAAACATGAATAGAAAAGATTACAGAAATAAAACAAAAAGATCCCACAAGACTTGCTCACCTGATCCTTTCATTCTCGTCTGAAGCAACAACTACCGGTGCGAAAGGCTGCAGTAAGGCAGTCTTGGTACCTGTCTCAAATTTCGTATCCCAACTGGCGATTTGATTATGTAATTTGTTCAATGCTGGAAAAATGCCATAAACCATGTCAGACTTAACCGGGTCCATCAGCTCTAACACATGGGAAGATAAAAATAGCAAGAAACAGCAATGCACACACTAATATCAAACAAACGTCATCCTAATTTCTTAAGCTTCACCAATTTACAAAATCGCTCTATTTCCTCAGAAGAACTTGAGATGAACTTGAGGCACATATTGAAAGAAATACGCATCCCGGAAAACAAACAGAAAAATAAGGTCAAATATGGAATGACAGGACCCACAAGGTTGTTGGCATTTTGTAATATTTTCCAATGCCAGTTTCTCCTTCCCTTCTCTTCGGGCAATAACCTCTTCACTGTCATCTGCTGCTGTAAGAATTGGCTTTGAGAAGTGGGCACAACTCCAGTTATAGATAGTAGATTGCGGAAGAAAGCTTCGTTCTGAAGCCCCTGTAGGTCCAGAGGTACCCAAAGAGGATCAGCCAATCCGGACTCTGAAGAATTCAGCATGTGCGGTCGAAACTCTAATGAATAAACTCTTCGCATCCCAGTTATGAAACTAGTTCTTGGAGGGCTAACCGGAGGGGTTCTAAAAGTTAGGGGCAGATGACCTGCCACGACAAATAAAATAAAAGACATCCATTAAAAACACAAATCTAAGAATGCTAGAGCACTTAAAACATAACCAAAACTCATCCGCTGATTTTTCAACATCGATCGGTTGACCTCCATTTAGTTTCACCTGCCATCATCCCAGTGTAGATAGATCACCCAGGTTGGGTCCATAAGCGATGACAATTGCCAGGTTGTCTCTTGTCCGCCCATGGATTCAAAGATTAGCGATTCGAAGGTTGCTTCTATTCGGGAATCTCCGGATCTATGTTTATTTTCAATAAGATTTCAATTCCAGCGACGGTTTCATTAGATATCTTACAACTCGAATCCCCTTTTTTTCCGATCCAGTTATGTGATTTTCATTGAGCAAACATAAACATAAAAAGCACAGGGCCCCCTGTGCTCACGACACAAATATATAGTCAATGGAAGATTCGTGTATTTAGATGTATAGTGGGATTCTATAAGACTCGCTTTATTCACGGCTCCGGTGGGTTCCTTAACCAAGCCATTGCCTATGAGTCGCCGGCTCATTCTTCCACAGGCACGCGGTCAGAGCCCTGGGACCGGGAGCAATTTACTTACGATACTTAGTTGACATTCATAAAAGGTATCTAATGAATTATGAGTTCAATACATCCTGTTTAGCAGAAAGGCGGATATTCCTAGCTTATTATCAGACACTCACTTATTCACAAACTTCATGTGTGGCTAATAGTTTTCATTTCCCATCTCAACACATCTAGAGGGAAACAAATATCAGCTACAAAAAAATTGAAGGGTTCAAGAAAACAATTCAGGGTCAAACGAATCACAAGAGTCGGTTTCGTGGTTGGGGGCGCCTGGAAAATGGAAGGTTGTGGGCAGAATTAAATTAGATATATTAGTTGTAAGTGCCTCAATTTGATGTCTTATTTAAGTTGTATGTATATTCTCATGTATAGTTTGATATTCCTGTTATAGCTGTGATGTATGCGTTATGTTGTTTGCCTTACAGGTTACAGCTCCTGGGAGGACATTACCAACCATTGGTTTCATTGCTTTGTTTTCTTGAAAAATAAAAAATTATGACATTTTTAATGACACCATGATCAATTTACCGTTGGGGGAGGAGGGAGAAATAAAGGGTGGGGTTGGGGTGGGGGTGGGGAAAGCGTAATTATTGAAAACAAATTTGATAAAAGAACTACCTCCATTCGTGTCAAACCAAGATGATGAGCAGGCTAACCCAGCCAAACTAGGGCTAGAGTTAGCTGAGGATTCACCTTGACGAGCACTGCCACCAGCAGGCTTTACAAATTTTGCAACCACTTGTTCAATGCCAATAATAGATAGTACACTTCAACCAAGGCTAGAGATGCGTGGTGATGGATCTTTGGCTAGTGTGCACATTGCCAACACACATTGTGAATAAACTGCATTGTCTATAGGTCTAAGCCTTCCATGGTTGACTAATCCATTGTTAATGCAATCATTAAGCATGACAATGAGAATCGGAATGTTGAGATGAGTCATCGACGCAGAGATCCATGCATGATTCCTGTGTCCCTGAGGGACTACTTAGAAGAGTCTCTTCCATCACGAACTACAGGTGGTTGTTTTCTGCGGCTCTCAAAGAAAGGAGACATAGTGGATGGAATAGCACTTCCATGTGACATGCTCTGAGTTGAGGTTGAATAACCTCTACTTGGACCCTTGACAACAAAGGAAGGCAAGGAAGTCGAAGACTGATGTTAAGTTGTGGCTTCAGGTATCAACAACAAGCGATTTCATGTGCTTGCTATGACCAAAAGCAAAACGAGCAAGAGCTGCAAATGGGAGCAAAACCAAAATGTATCTCAAACAAACATAAGGCGAAAATGAACAAGTTATAACATAACCACACGCATTAGTGTAAGCCAACACCAACCAAATATTAAAAGATAACAAGTGAAGAACCAACTTCAGCAACAAGAAGAATGACCACTACAACAAACCTAGGAAATGTAAATTGAGTAAATTCAACACAGAAAAACTATCAGATGCAAGTAACAATGTTCAGAAGTAAAAGTATAGACGAGACGATTGTCTTATTGGTTTTGGTATATTACAATGAGGCTTAGAAGCCCTTTTAATGTAAAGGAAAAGACTAAAGTTCACACGGAAATAAAAACTGCGAAATTACAGGAGTCGCACTACTGAACCTTAAACAGCACTCAAAACCTATTGTTGGTCCCTTGAAAAGGCTTTGGTTAAGTTTAAGGGGGGGTGAATAAACTTAACACTTAAAACTTTTGGAGTTAACAAACTCAACCCTTGATCTCATTGATTGCTCGATAGTCGATGACTATAGACTTTCTTGAATTTTTGCGTGAGAATATATTTAAATTAAGCCTTATTACTTGTTGTTAAAATATGATACCAAGAATTAAATACTCAGTAGTGTATGTGTGTGATTCAGTCGCTAGTTCAGTAAGTTGATGTGCTAAATATGTAAATGCAGAAAGTAAGTAGGCAATTTTGATAGTGGTTCCAGGTGGTGTAATCATGTCACTCCACTCTTCTCCTGTGATGTTGGAGGTAATTCACTGTAGATCCTTGAGGTAGCGATTACAAAAATCCCTAAGTTGTTTGTCCTTCACCAATAACTATGGCTTCACAAACCGAACACTTGGAATGTGTAGGATTGTTTGCTCCAAAGTCTTCCATCGGTCCTTGAAGGGTAGGATTGCCTCTTCACCACTCCACCACAAACAACAATCCTTGACACCCAAAGATGCTTCACTTTGTCTTGATGAATTTCTTGTAAAAGAAAGTTTGAATCAAGTAAGTGATTCACCTTCAAGCAATTGATCGAGATGATATGATCAACAACTTGGATTCTTCAAGTGTAAAACTGATGTAGCTTGATAACATTACACTTGAAGAAGTTTACTGGATCGATAGCTTTAAGTTCAGTAGGGTGACTTCTTGATAAGAATCTGAAGCTCAAGATTATCTGTTGTTTTTCTCTTCAAAATCATCATCTGGTTATGTAACAGGGGTCTTCTATTTATAGGTGAGAATCCTTGTGACTTATGTTTGAAATTCAAACATAGACGTTTCAGATTTGTCCCATCTTGACTTGTTTTACGTCCCTCAGATATAGTATCGACAATCGTCGATTTACTTTTTGTCAGATTTCAGATTGTTCACCCTTTGACTTGTATTCATTGGATAAACCTATGTTTCTTTCCAACGTCCCTTTAATCTTAGCCATTGATTTGTTGATAAAATCAAGAGTTGTTATCTGCCCTTTTCTTGTAAACTTCCAATGTAACCTTTGATTAAATCAAAATATATGTTCAGCAGGTTCCTGTGTATGTAAGTCTGCTGAAATACATATCAGTCAGCTGATTCAAGGTTGATGTGTTTATAAAACACTGCAGCTGGCTTCTCTTATATCTAAATTTTTATTATGAAGTTAGATTACACCATTTTGAATATAACTAAGTTCCAATCACCACTTAACTTATGGAACTTAGACCTTGTGCATAAGGTATATGCAATCAGTTTAGGTCATCACAGACTTCCCTAAATTCTGATTTCATATCCTTGATTTTAAATACTAAGTTTGATCCCTTAGCCTTCAATAACTGAGTTTGAGCCCTCGGCCTTCGCCTCTCAAAGAGTTCCTAAACTAGTCTACTGACTCAGGTACCTACTTGATCTGACAGTCTCATCATGAAAGTCAACCGACCTTTTACAGTGCTTGTTTGATCAAACCTATACAAGATCAAACTCTAATAATCCTATACATTTGATCTAGACATATTTTTGCCTTTGCTTAATAACATCTACTCTGGCACTCATCACTAAAACTTAAAATAAGTCCAACACCTACCCGCCAAGTTACTATGCCATACGGGGAAAAGCAGAATAACTAGAACACACAGGATAGAACACCTATCTCTCAACATATATTACAATGTGGCTTAGGGGCTGTCGTCTTCTTAACATTCTGTTGCGGTGCTCCTCGGTTATTCCCTTGACTTGTTCCAAAACTTCTCTTGTTTCCAATAACCACGGTGGCCTTCTTCCTGAAGGTCTCAACCTCCAAGGCTTTGTTCAGAAGCTCAGCCATGTTCTTGGCTGTGAAACCCAACATCCCAGATTGTATTTCATAGGACAATCCTTCTTTGTAGAGTGCCATCTTACTCTCTTCGACCTTCATAAGCTCGGGGTAAATCCTTCCCAACTCATTAAACTTGTTGTGTACTGAGACACGTCATATAATTACCCTGCTTAAGCTTTAAGAACTGACTTGCCTTGTCTGCCTGCGCTGTTGCTGGGAAATACTCGTTGTAAAACATAGCCTTGAAGCTTTCCCAATCTGTCATTTTCTGTTCTTTTGCTCAGATATAGCGTCACCCCAAGCTTGACCGCACCCAAAAGGAAACCAATCGCCAACTGGGCCATCTCGCATTCGAGGGACGTTTATGTTCCTGCAAGCTTTCTCAAAACTTCTTAACCATTCCTCAGCCTTTGAATGTTCCACATTCCCAAAGAAGTCTTGAACTCTGTTCCTCCTTAGTCTCGTATACCAATCAACTGGTGGTGCTTGCTCGAAAACCGGTCTAACTGATGTGACTGGTTGGTATCCAAAAGGTATTTCTTGCTGATATTGTTGTTGCTGGTATGGCGGTGGTTGATAAAGGCCGTAGGGTGGGTAACCAATGCCTTGTTGATGGTCAAAAAGAGATGAAGGGGGTATAGTAGGTCGAGGAGTGTGACCTACTGGAGGAGGGTAAATTGCCTGATGTTACTGGTGATGAAACACTGGTGGGGAAGGGTGGCTTACCGGTGGCTGATAAACACTTATAGGTGGAGGTTAAATGTTGGTTGCTGGAGGGACGTAAACTGGTGGAATGTCTCCTACTACGGTGACACGGATGGGGGCTTCCCCGGGTTCTCCATAGATGTAGTTGTACCTTGGCTGAGGTCATGGTGTAGGATTAAACCGTGGTCGGGGTGACTGACTCCACTAAGATTGTGGTGTAGGGGTCGCAGTATGAGGGGGTGGAGTGGGGCTCGGATGAGGTGAAGGATTCTGCCTCACAAAACCGCCTCTTACGACTGGTGTCGGACTCTCTCGACGTACTCCTGAAGCTTCTGCACCCGCTCCGGTTCTAGTCGTCACCATCCTGATGATCAAAGAAAACCAGAACGTTACTAAGAGGTCTAAAGAATACTTATCTTAAAAGAAAGAAAGCCTAAAAGACGCTTCTCTCTGATACCAACTGTAACGCCCCGTTCCCGGACACCGAGTCCTTATCCGGAAAAGGAACGTTCGGCACGTATAAATTAAAATAAATTTCACTTTATACGTAAGCCTCTACTACGTCGTATCAAATTAAAGCAAACGGAAGCAAAAGACTCGGGTAATTTTTTTTCAAATAACCAAGAATAGAAACTCGACGTCTAAAGATAGAAATGTAACATTATTACATTGGAAAGAAACCAACGAAATCCAAATATACAAATACTCCAAAATCTAAGAAGTAAATACAAAGTTTCCAACAATAATCAAAGTCTAAAGTATAAATAAAATATAAATAATCAAGGTCTTCAACTCCGGCGTCCTCAAACGTCGCCATCAAAGTCCTCCTCGAACTCCGGGGTTACCTGTTCGTCTTCTCTCCCCCAAACACATAAATAAACATGCATTTGAGGTAAGTACCATGTACATAGTAAGAAGTAGAAGCTACCATTTAATTAAGGCTGTTTAACCAGTTTTATCGTAAAGATTATCTTTTTGAGACCGACTCAATCTAAGGTTCATTCCATGACAATCAACACGTCATGACTATACGTTTCTAGCTTAGCTTATCTTGGTTACATCACTACTCAAGGGCACTATGCATGATGAAAATTCCACCACGAGATGTACTTACCAACTACAGTGAGTAGCACCGATAGTCCCGGGATCTCCCTGGTATGCGTATACGTTCGGCGAATTTCCTCCACTGCCATTCAGCCGTTTATAGGCTAGCAGCGTTGTTCGCTTTTACTGAACGTATCACATCGCCGATATGAATCAGTGTCTAACCGAGAATAAGTGAGTTTTCATCTTTTACTACACTTATGTAATTATTATTGTGAATTAACTAGCCACCTAAGTGTTTTCCAAGCAATACTCACCTTATCAACTCTACTCCCTCACTTAGACAGCTAGACATCACATCCTATCAAGTACACAGACATTGATGAACTCTAGATCATCAAAGCACAAGCCATTTCATGCCTTTCCGACGGTCCCGAACTTCAACGCCCTTTAAGAATACGTCCAGTGCCGGAACCAAACGCATCAGAATTCAATCGGGGTTTGTTTATGTTTAATTAATGTTATTTAAACTCATTAACAATACTACAATTCAAGCTAAACATCACAATAACATTAGCTACAAAATTCACTGTATACTAAATCATATTTTTTTTTTCTTTTTCAGACAATAAATAACACAACACAAAAATACCAGACAACCATATATTATATATTTATTAAATTATCTTTTTTCTTTCTTTCTTTCGAAACCCATCTGCATAGTTCATTTTATTATTATTATTATTATTATTATTATTATTATTTTTTTTTTTTTTTTTTTTTTTTTTTTTAATCCTACGATAGTTTCCTGGGAAGGATCTAACATATATCTATATATCTAATAAGAAGAGAGGGGAATTGAATGTGAGGCTGCCACGTGGCAAGCTCTGGGCTTGACACGTGTCAGCAGGGAAATTTTTTTAAATCTATAAAATAGTGTGCTTCTTCTTTTGAACCAAAAAAAAATAGTGTGCTTCTTCTTTTGAACCAAAAAAAATAATATTATGAAATTGTATTAAAAATATATATATATTAGGGAAGATTCATGTATCAATTTCTTCATATATGATGTATCCAATGTGTATGTACATTTACATATGATATGATGTATATATCTATATCTATATAGATAAACATCTACAACAAAAAATAGTGTGGTTTTCTTGAACCAAAAAAAAAAAAAAAAAACGAAATATTATTAAAAAAAATCGTACGGAAGATTCATGTATCCATTTATTGATATGATGTATCCAATATGTATGTACATTTATGTGATATGATGTATCTATATATCTAATAAGAAGAGAGGGGAATTGATGTAGAGGGTGACACGCGCAAAGCTCTCCTACGACACGTGTCAGCAGGGAAATTTTTTTAAATCTATAAAATAGTGTGCTTCTTCTTTTGAACCAAAAAAAAATAGTGTGCTTCTTCTTTTGAACCAAAAAAAATAATATTATGAAATTGTATTAAAAATATATATATATTAGGGAAGATTCATGTATCAATTTCTTCATATATGATGTATCCAATGTGTATGTACATTTACATATGATATGATGTATATATCTATATCTATATAGATAAACATCTACAACAAAAAATAGTGTGGTTTTCTTGAACCAAAAAAAAAAAAAAAAAAAAAAAACGAAATATTATTAAAAAAAATCGTACGGAAGATTCATGTATCCATTTATTGATATGATGTATCCAATATGTATGTACATTTATGTGATATGATGTATCTATATATACATCTAGAACAAAAATAAAATCAACATTTATTAAAACGGATGAAAACATCACATTAAAAACCCAAAAATAAAAAATATAAAAAAATACGGAATGCCATACAAAAAATATGGAATGTTTAATATAGTTTTATGTTATATTAACGGGTATGATGGAATGAATATCCACTACATTGAATTAAAATCGATGTCTTTAACATCATGCAGCATATTAGTAAGATTATATATATTCATTATGATATTGGACACACTAATTCATATGTATTTTCTATTAAATTATGAAATTTTATTTCATTTACATTTGGGCATATGTTGTGTGTTGTACCACTAACATGTTATTAGGGTTATACTTGCTCATTTAATGGATTAATTAAAGAATGGGTTATTACTAATAATAATAATAATAATAATTATATATATATATATATATATATATATATATATATATATATAATCTTGTCTTAATTATAATGGGCCAAAGATTTTGTGGATAATATATATCTAATAGTATACGATTTGGTCTAAGAACGGAGTGGGATGAGCGGGGAGAGGGGGGGATAGGGCCAGCTGTTTACATTATGGAATAGATAGAGGCGGTGGGTAGTGGGAGGGTTTCTAGGCTTTCATTTTACAGAAGAAGGGACGAAGAAGAAGGACGGCGATTTAGGGTGGGGTTTGATTTATCCAAAATTCTTTCAATCATATCATCCTTAACGAATCAATAAAAATGCATGGCTGTAACTTTTGCAATCATCATATTCCACTATCTTTTATAAGTTATGACAGCTAAACATATGTATCTTTTAGGTATATGAACTTAGTATAAATAAGAATCATGCATTTTGTAATTATTTGGTTTATGTGAATCTTCATCTTTTTAAACTATATGACTTTCATATTTTTTAAAACCACTTCTACGTTCTGTCTTCACAAGACGCTTTTACGGTATTGGGATTCACCACTAGTAACAAATATTATAAGCAACCTACTACCCAAAATACACAAGCAAAAGGACAGACTAAAAGAAATTGTTTTTTTATTTACATATACTAAAGTAACCTGCGTGATGCGCTCCTGCACAGACGGAACAACCGTGACTCTTCGACATATATTTACGGTCCATAATTCAGTCAAGTTGAGAAAAGAATTAACATTACAGCAGCACGGGATTTACACCAAACGACATAAGAGCTTACATAAAATTAATCATCACGGTTAGAACATCCATTACTCCACCTTAAAATTATAAAACATCAATTGTTCGGTATGAAAACCCTCTTACAGAACGAACCAAAAACACGATCTAACCTTTGTAAACCATAATTAACTTGTAGGAAGATCCTCTTACCTTATAAGCAAGCAATTCCAACTCAAACTCTCAAAAAAACTGCAGAAAAATTGATCTTCTCGGCAGAAAACCTATGTGATCACTCCAACATCAGATTAGATTCGATCACGCGCTTCTAAACATAAAAGACTACGAATTCAAGAGTTTAGATTCATCAAAAACGTCCATAACCGCATCTAGGGTTTGAAACATACCTTAGGAAAAACTCCAACTTTCTGGTGTTGAATCGACACTCTCTTCACGACGATTCCGTTGTTCTACTCTGATCTGAAAACGGTTGAGAAACGACTAAGAAATTTGAAGAAATCTCTCAGCCCTTTTCTCAGCTTCTGCGTCGTTTGTTTTGTACGTGGGAAGAAATCTGATTTGTTTTTGGTTATGAGAACTAATGAGATTTATTTCCATTAAATAGAAAATCCCGAAATAATTTCCTATTATCTCTTTTCCTTAATTAATCCTTAATAATTAGGAAATCAGATTTTTTTTTTTTCCAAATATATCCAAATTTCGACTATATACATAAATATAAAAGAAATACTTAACTCCGATAAAAGAAGTGAAAATAATAATATTTCGTTTTATGAAAATGACACGCTCTGCTTTTCCTAAAATCGAGAATATTACATACATTTTATAAACACTTGTAAAACTGATAAGAATAACACGAAGGATTCCATTACGTAAAGAAAGAAAAAACAAACCATAAATTTCTTTTACCATGTCTCAAATAAAAGTAGTTACAATTGAATGAACACTAGTAGAACTTATTCTTTACCAATACAGAGGGGTTGTAACTATTTCATTGGATGCAGGGTGAGAAGGAGGGTGGGGGATCAGGGCCGGCCCTTGGCGTATTTTTGGAGGTTTAAAGTAGTCTCCGAATCGAGCGATTTTAGTTGAAGTTTTTTTTTTTTTTTTTTTTTTTTTTTTTTTTTTCAAAACATACTTATCGTGTTTTTAACGTCTGTAAATACAAATTCAATTTATTAATAGTCTCAAAACATACCTACAAAGTAGTCTTTTGGAAGAATTAATTTTTAATGGGACCTTTTGTTAGATATTTTTTTCATAAATATTTTTATAATCTCTTGCATCTGAGTTCTTGAGCGAAATAATATTATCGCGAACGAACGGGGTTCGACCTGTCCGGTCAAGTCGCGGTGGGTCGAGGGATCATAGCCCCTTCGCAGGGGTCGAGGGGGCAGCGCCAACTCGTGGGGGTTGGAAGGCAACGTCCCCGAAACCTAAACCAATACATGCATCAGTTCATTAAGGGAGTAAAAAAAAAATTGGGTCTTTATAAAAAAAAAAATTATCATATTATATTAGGTTGAATTGGATTGAATCTATACGAATATTTTTCTTTCTTTTAGCGAAACATTATATGATTATCGGCCATCCCGACACTGAAACTTTAAGATCATGATCTCTGTGGCTCACCAGTAGGGCCGGTCCTGGTGGGGATTGTACAATTCAAAAATGTAAGGGTGTTTTATAATCTTGGAAGATTGATGATAGCATAAGGATTGTTACAAGTGTTTTATTTATTTATTTACACTATAAATATGGTGTTTTGGTAGAGTAGCTAGACCCACAAAGCAAAAAACTATAGTCTCCATTAAGATGCTATAAGGTAATGTGGTGACACGACTGATGTTGAAATCCTCAAATCAAAAACTTTGGTGTCCGTTAAGATGTTGTTGTCGTTTTTTTTTTTGTTTGTTTTTTTTTTTTTTTGTTTGAACTTCATATGGGGTAATTTGGTAACGTAGTAGAATGAGACCAACAAAATAAAAACAATGACGTCAATTAAGACGTCTATTTTTACTTCATATGACGTGCCAAAATAGATCTTCGGTGCAAATAATTGATCCATGTTTTTTTTTTTTTACACACCAGTCCTTATTCTATGCAAAGGTACCAAATTACTTATCCAGTACCGAGAGAAACTTGGTTTTTCATTTGGCATATTTATTTTCACCCCAACGGCTGTACAGCTCACTGGTTCATTTGGCATATTTATTTTCACCCCAACGGCTGTACAGTTCACTGGATCGACCATTTTGAATGTCAATTCTGTAAATTGCCGTGCAGAAAGCGGTTTTTTTTTTTCTTCCAATCAGCTTTCAAAATGTCGATTAAGTTGGATGTCGATTCTGTAAATTGCCGAGCGGCAAGCAGGTTTTTGTCCTCCAATCAGCTTTCAAAATGTCGGTTAAGCTCAACGTACGCATCAGTAAAATTGATGCAGTAAAATATGAAGGATCCATTTTCAATTAGTTTTACACTAGTCAAACATGATTTTGGTACTACAGATTTGTATTAAAATGACTCGTTTATCACATTATATACTCTTTTCAAAAGATTTCACCATCTTATAGTCAAGGTTAGTATCCTGGTAACTTGCCGATTTACATAATGGCATCTGCTTTAATAGACAGTATTTTAATGTTTTCGAAAAATACCTGTCTTCCAAAAAAAAAAAACCCATCACCCTTTTGTTCGCTTGTGGTAAAGGTTTTACTGAATAAAAATACACCGACAATTATTACCTGAATACAAGTAATAGGGAAGACAAAGAAAAGGCGTCAGACAGACATGTCGGCATGCACAACCATAAACTGAAACGACAAATGGAACAAGCCCAAGAAAAAGGGAAAAAGAAAGAGGGGCAAAAGGGATAGAGTTGAGAACCACACAGCAGCTATATATACTGTTTGCAAACCAATGACTCTATATTAAATAAAGAAAAAGAAAAGAGAAAAACACATGTCAATCTGTACAAATGGAACAAGCCCAAGACCAGTGCGTCAAGGGTGACTGGAGGGGACAAGGATTACATACACAAAGATAGGAAAAAAATCAAATAGAAAAAAGCACACCAGCTAGGGGGAAAAAAAAGAAGAAGAAGAAGAATAGAGAGGAGGATATTTACAGCTTTCTTTTACCTTTATAATGGGATTATTTGCCAAAGCCTCAGACGAACGCGTAGAGTCTTCCCCCAATTTGGGTGATGATCTCTACACAGCAGAGACTCAATGAATATAAGACATACAACTTCTGACGCACTTATTCATTTCAGATTTCAGCAACTTGGACTGTGGTAAATCCATTGGTAACCGGTGGGTGAAGCCATAGGGGGGGGGGCGACATCATCATCATCGAAGCTCACAATATCCAAGTAAAACCGGATGATGAACTCCTCTTATAAATAAACAAGAATAACAAGATTAAGCTCATCTGGGCGGAGAGACCTCTTCAGCATAGATTGAAACACAAGCATCAGCGGCACCAGCAGCAAGCAAAACTTGATATGGATGGAAGGTGAGGCAGCTGACGGATCCTATCTTCTGTGCCATGAAAGTAGGGTAATACTTAATTGTGCCTAATTGCTCTCCTTCAAGGTTGAACAATTTGATAAGTTGTTTTGCTGAGCCACTGGCAATAAGGGGTGCATGCCGGTGGACAGCAAGAGCTGTGAGTGATCCCCGATGAGCATCTATTGTTAAGTATGCTTCCCTATGAATTCTCAGATCAAGGAACTTAATATAACCAGCCTGTGATGCGCTCACAATCTATAACAATAAACAACAGTTTTAAGCTGAGACTTAAAACGGCATTAAATGAAAAATATTTTGCATTAAAACCTTCATCAACCAGAAAGTTGCAAAGGGAGTGAGCATCAGTACCTTTGTGGGTTCAAGTCCAGGCTGAAATCCAATGCCCACAACTTTTTCTACTCTTTCAGTGTGTGGTTGCGTTGAACAGACAGGCCCTAGCAAGTGCATTACAAGGACAAGGAGAGTTCATAATTAGCAACAAAGAAAGAAAGGAAACCTAGGATACATGAGTGGATCATCTTACTCTTTGCTGTTCAAAGGAATACATGTAGAAAGATTTTTCCAACTAGAATGAGCAATGGCGTATCCAAGTCTAGAAGGTGTTACAACCAAAACATATTTCACAAGCACAAAGAATGATATTTTAACATCTAAATTATGCGATATGCTGATAAATATTGAGCAGTACAATAGGAAGAACTGGATAAATATTGAGCAGCACAATAGGAAGAACTGAAACTAACGTAGATGACTTGTATATAAATGTGTGTATATCAGTTTTCATGAAAGCAATGTTAACAGAGTCAGATAAAAGACAGTCCTTACATTTCAGGAGTGCGGATATCAAACAGTCTGACATACCCATCCACATAACCAGCAGCAAATTGCCCCCTTGTATTTGGGAAGCTGACTGTAAAATGTAATATTGACATTAAAGACAGTAAAAGAAAACAAGAAAAATATGATAAACTGTTGAGCATTACACATATGATTATTTATTCTGTTTTAATAAGGGTATAAGTGTTTTATTATATTTTATTTAAGTATGCAGTCAGTATTTGGGTTTGATGTAATCCTAGGGTTTAGCAACGTCAGCTCCTACTTGTGCAAGGGTTCTCATTTTCTTTAGTATTTAAGAGTGCTAACCTGCCTCGGTTGTAATTAGAAATCATTCAATAAAATAAAGGATAATTAAAAGCAACGTGACCAATATTATGCAAAATTCTGAAGGCTCTGGAACACAAACTAATCATAACATTTTAGCATCACAGGGTCTCATCATGATATGTGCAACAGGTAGCAGTAAGAATTTTCCCACGTTGTAAAAAAATGTATGCTGCATGTGCCGATGAATGATCTAATAATGTGAGCAAACCAAATCAAAATTTTAGCCATGCCAACACCACTGCACTAACGAATCTTTTCCAGGACACAAAGGAAGAAGCAACAATTAACAAAGAGGCATTTCCGGACATTTAAAAAAACACTACATTCAGGAGTAACTTATTCAAATCAACAGAGCCCTCTCTAATAAGCAAGGATGGAAAATATATATGTTTATATACATAGGAGATAAAAGTATCATCTAAGGTCATCTTTTATCTATCAGGATCTGTATATAGCCCTGCTAAAAAGATGCAGAATCTATAGACTAACTAGTAAAATTCACAAACACGTCCAGCTTACCAGAGCTGATACACCACAATCTGAGGAAGAGGGGATAGAACTAATAAGCTGTTCCTTGTCCAAATCCCAAGCCATGATAGATGATATTTCACCTGATGCAAACTATTCACAGCATAAAAATTGCAATTGATCAGCAACTCCGTAACATTGTATATTCCGGACTTCACACACACACACCCTTTGTATGTATGTAATGTAGAGAGATATATATAGAGATAGAAAGACAAAAATAAATGATATAATAGTAGATTCATAATATGCATTCAAAGAATAGCGAAACATAAAATATGTAAAACAAGAACACACGAATATTACCAGGCAGCCAGACTGCTGCTGCCAATCAACAACAGCATTCACACTCCGCACACCTGGCGGTGACCTTGAATTGAAGAGAATGCAGTAACTAATTTATGTTGGGCTTTCACAGCATAATCTTTCCATATTCGAATATTCCCGTCACCTAATCAGATGGTGAATTTGATGAAAAACACAAATGGAAAAAGAGAACACATCACACACAGTCCCAGAGTAAAACACACCAAATGAAATTAGAGTGTAAGATTTACTTGAAGCAACAAGAAGTAAGCTCTCGTCAAGCTCGTTCACCAGACAAAGCTTTGAAATCCCTTTATCCGGGTAATCATGATTCTCGAAGCTATTAAGCATTGTAGCCTCCTCATAATTCCACACCCTTACAAAACACAAGAACCGAGATGTTTAAAGCACCGACATATGGAACTGGAAGGAAAACGAGAAGCGGATATACTTAAACTTTACTAATAAAACGACAGGATATCTTACACAGGAAACCCCAAGAAAATATAAAGCCCTAAACAATAAGATATCCAATAGAGCTATACAAGTAGCCAGAAAATAACTAGGCCCTCTTTGTAATCATGACTGAGAACTTGGTATGGTATTGCCCCAGCAAGCACTGACCTCTGCGACAACTTGAACAAATATTTCAGAGCTTCCCAGAGGCACAAAAGGGATTCTAGACATGTGCCTGAGCCACACTTCGCCGTTACCAATAGATCGAATCCCCAAGGAAATAAGAATTACAGCATGTCATCTAATATACACAAGTATGCAGCCACTCTTCCCTCCCTCAGCACCCGGCAACACCAACTCATTCCAACATATAAAATAAAAAATATAAAATGGGAATATAAGAAGAAAAGCTAATAAAAACTTAGAACGCTAATTCAAAAATCAATTACAGATATTTGAGCAGATAATTCTTAATCACAAAATATGAAACCTACAGAGCTTCATATTACAGTATACCACTCTCTCTAACATACTTCGATTAACATCTGATTAACAAGAAATTTGGACAAGCATCGATGAACAGAACACATTCACCAGAAATATTCACCAGAGGCCCACACAAACAAACTACAAATTTCAAACGCTTGGAAATATGTGCTTTCATCTGAAAAAGCTGCTGACATGATTACTCTATCTAATTTAACTGCTCTTACATTGGATGATTGTCCCAACAAAATTACAGGCAAACTATATCCTTGCTGTTATAACAAAATACCCTTGTTTTTAGCTAATTACCAGCAAAGCAAACAGATAGAATATTCTTTCTTTCAACAAAGCAAATATAATGCCGTAAACTTTCAAGTCATCTGGCAAGATTTAACACATTAAGAGTAGTTTTCCTGAACAGCACCCAAGCCAACAATAGAAACATGAATAGAAAAATTACAGAAATAAAACAAAAAAGATCCCACAAGACTTGCTCACCTGATCCTTTCATTCTCGTCTGAAGCAACAACTACCGGTCTGAAAGGGCTGCAGTAAGGCAGTCTTGGTACCTGTCTCAAATTTAAGTATCCCAACTGGCGATTTGATTATGTAATTTGTTCAATGCTGGAAAAATGCCATAAACCATGTCAGACTTAACCGGGTCCATCAGCACTAACACATGGGAAGATAAAAATAGCAAGAAACAGCAATGCACACACTAATATCAAACAAACGTCATCCTAATTTCTTAAGCTTCACCAATTTACAAAATCGCTCTATTTCCTCAGAAGACATTGAGATGAACTTGAGGCACATATTGAGGTATACAGAATAGAGCTTGCGGTTGATTAGACCTATTGAACCTCCCCCCACCCACCCACCCAATCAAAAAAGAAATACACATCCCGGAAAACAATCAGAAAAATAAGGTCAAATATGGAATGACAGGACCCACAAGGTTGTTGGCATTTTGTAATATTTTCCAATGCCAGTTTCTCCTTCTCTTCTCTTCGGGCAATAACCTCTTCACTATCATCTGCAGCTGTAAGAATTGGCTTTGAGAAGTGGGCACAACTCCAGTTATAGATAGTAGATTGCGGAAGAAAGCTTCGTTCTGAAGCCCCTGTAGGTCCAGAGGTACCCAAAAGAGGATCAGCCAATCCGGACTCTGAAGAATTCATCATGTGCGGTCGGAACTCTAATGAATAAACTCTTCGCATCCCAGTTATGAAACTAGTTCTTGGAGGGCTAACCGGAGGGGTTCTAAAAGTTAGAGGCAGATGACCTGCCACAACAATTAAAATAAAAGACATCCATTAAAAACACAAATCTAAGACAGCTAGAGCACTTAAAACATAAACACATCTAGAGGGAAATAAATATCAGCTTCAAAAAAATTGAAGGGTTCAAGAAAACAATTCAGGGTCAAACGAATCACAAGAGTCGGTTTAGTGGTTGGGGCGCCTGGAAAATGGAAGGCCGTGGGCAGAATTAAATTAGATAAATTAGCTGTAAGTGCCTCAATTTGATGTCTAAGTTGTATGTATATTCTCTTGTATAGTTTGATATTCCTGTTATAGCCGTGATGTATGCGTTCTGTTGTTTGCCTTACAGCCCCTAGGAAGACATTACCAACCTTTGGTTTCATTGCTTTGTTTTCTTGAAAATTATAAAAGTACGACATTGTTAATGACACCATGATCAATTTACCGTTGGGGAGGAGGGAGAAATAAAGGGTGAAGGTGGGGTGGGGTTGGAGGAAAGCATAATTATTGAAAACAAGTTTGATAAAAGAACTACCTCCATTCATGTCAAACCAAGATGATGAGCGGGCTAACCCAGCCAGACTGGGGCTAGGGTTAGCTGAGGATTCACCTTGACGAGCACTGCCACCAGATAGCTTTACAGATTTTGCAACCACTTGTTCAATGCCAATAATAGATAGTACTCTTCGACCAAGGCTAGAGATGCGTGGTGATGGATCTTTGGCTAGTGTGCACATTGCCAACACACATTGTGAATAAACTGCATTGTCTAGAGGTCTAGGCCTTCCATGGTTGACCAATCCATTGCTAATGCATTCATTAAGCATTACAGCAGAATCAGAATGTTGAGATGAGTCATCAGACAGAGGAGATCCATGCATGATTCCTGGTGTCCCCAGGGGACTACTAGAAGAGACTCTTCCATCACGAACTACAGGCTGGTTTTTTTCTGCAGCTCTCATCAAAGGAGACACAATGGATGGAATAGCACTTCCACGTGACATGCTCTGAGTTGGGGTTGAATAACCACTACTTGGACCCTTGACAGCAAAGGAAGGCAAGGAAGTCAGCACAGTGTTAGGCTGTGGCTTCCAGTATGCAGCAGCAACTGATTTCAAGTGCTTGCTATGACCAAAAGCAAAACGAGCAAGAGCTGCAAATGGGAGCAAAACCAAAATGCATCTCAAACAAACATGTGGCGAAAATGAACAAGTTATAGCATAACAAGCATCAGTGTAAACCAACACCAACGAAATATTAAAAGATAACAAGTGAAGAACCAACTTCAGCAACAAGAAGAATGACCACTACAACAAACCTAGGAAATGTAAACTGAGTAAATTCAACAGAAAGACTATCAGATGCAAGTAACAATGTTCAGAAGTAGAAGTATAGAGGAGGCGAATGTCTTATTGATTTTGTATATTACAATGAGGCTTAGAAGCCGGTAAAGGAAAAGACTATAGTTCACACGGAAATAAAAACTATGAAATTACAGGAGTCGCACTACTGAACCCTAAACAGCACTCAAAACCTACTAACCGCCAAGTTACAATGCCATACGGGGAAAAGCAGAAATAACTAGAACACACAGGACAAAAACACCTATCTCTCAACATATCATCATCTATAACAGATAATTGTTGATCAACTAAATTGTGCATCAGGACACACAGCTACATGTAGCAGTTCTGACTTCAGCTGTACTATAAAAAATAAAAATAAAGAGTTTCTAGAGTATATATGTATGAATTATCTTAGAAATAATTTTCATGGGTCAACGAGTTATTGATCTTTATGGCAAAGAAGAAACCAGGTCATGAAAAAGGGTGAGTTGAGTTTGTCGTTAAAGGATAACAAGGGCCAGATGCGTTCCAATTCAGTCAATAACTAGTATAGTGCATGACCCTAAAGCAACCACAGGCTGCTGCAGAAGTCTTATAATAGATTGAGAAATTGAAGACTGCAGATACAAGTGTTTTTTATGCTTTCCGTCATCAAATATGCAACATAGCATTGGTAAAACCACCTCCCAAAGAACCCAAAAAAAAAAAAATTTGTATTTGAGGGTTAGGTTTAAATACGGTACACAGTAACACATGGAACATATACAAGGAAGTAGTTTCGATTCCACCAAGACTAGTCGTTAGAGGGTCACATCCCAGCAAACATCATACCTACAGCCACTTCTGCTCGAACCAGAGGACTTCCATCAGAAACGACACTTAAAAGGCTGTTGATGATGCAGGCCTGAGACCTAGTTTTTTCATCATCATCACACTCTTCATCTCCTGCAGCACCATCCCTAGAAGCATCAATCCCGATAATGAGGCAAGTCCCAGTGCAAAAACAGCAGCAGCTCGGACCTGGAACAATCTTTACCACAATAAAAATCCAAAAACTCCCACCCGTACAGAAAAAGAGAGGAAACAACAAAAATACGCTGAATATTCTGTGTTACAAGCAGGGGAAGTGAAGACCTCAGGTTGGGGCTCAGAAAGTAAAGGAGCCAATATAGGAGGGGCATCAGCCTGTAACCCTATCATTTGTGCCTCTGGAAAATCCTCCCAGAGCTTCCCTAGACACAGGCACAGCCACTGAAGGAACAAAACTCCATCTGTGCATCAATTGGGCTTGAATCTTGAAGATGCCTTAAGCAGACTTGCATAAGACCTGCTTCAATACAAGCTTCTTGACCACGCCTGTGACCGTCCCAAAATAACAGCCAAAACAAATGCAGCCATTGCTCGTTGCTCTGGAAAAGCTTCAACGCTGTCAAGGAACCTGATAAAATACACGTGTCCACCGTCTTTCACAAGATCAACCTGGCAGGACTATTAATTCAAAGGAAAAACTTTTCGTAAGTAGAGAAACGCTCCATATGACCAGTAGAAAGAAAGGTCAAATGCAGATATACGAGGATGCAGCCAAAAGCAGACACTATGAAAATAGTATTCAAGAAAAAAGGAGTTCATAAATTCACCTTGTCAAGAGCGAGAATCTTTGTCCAAATGAACACTAGAATTTGCCTAAGTTCCGGAGTAGTAGTTTGCAAGAGCTTCAACACATACGGAAATATACCTACAGATAATGCCTATAGAAAAACAAGTATACTAAGGATACAACCCAAACAATCTCGAAAGAAAGCACACTTTGAAAGAATGCATCAAATCAACAGAATAACAAAAGCGTCAAGAATCAACTTGATAAAAACCAGTACCAGATCCACAGCCCAAGGCCCCATATCAAGAAATCTTCCGAGGAGAACCAAAGCCCGAAATCTATGGGATTGACTTAGCAAAACCTGAAGACAAAAGGATCATTCCTGATCAAAGAAGACAAAACACAACTACCCAAAACCATCCGAAAGAATGAGGCTGCACACCACAAAATAGTAGCAGATAAGGTATTAGCCACACCAATTACCTGGGACTAACAATCTATTTCAGGGAACACGAAAGTACAAAGCAACCACAGCTTATTTGCCATCATATGATAGTCAAATTTACGGATGCACAAGAAGGGTACCACTAAAAAAATATCCCCAAAAAATTTGGAGATGCATAGGGATTAATCAATCATCATACATGCACATGTTTTCAAATAGACCCCCAAGGCCAAACTTGAAGTTATAAATCAGCTCTCCCAGCAGCCAATTATTGCACACTTCTTACAAAAAAAATGGAGGCACAATGAACTATAGTACTCGCACTCAGAGGCAAACAAAACTGCAAACGGCTGGACAGCTAAAAATCCGAGAAAATTGCTCAAGAAAGGGCTTTTTTTGAACTTGGTAATATTTGGTCACCTTGAACTCCTTCAGACTAAGACGAACTATATATAAAGCTACATCTTTTAGCTATGAGAGAAAACACGGTCAACCCTCTTGGAGGAAGATTGAACTACTATGAGGCTGGCCAACTTTTTTATCTCAATGCAGCACCGTAAAAGTAAATAAGAAAATATTTAGTCAGAACACTTGAACAAACAAGCACAGATATATTAATGTTTATACAAGTCTGAATTACAGTAGCATCACTAGTGTTTTTTGTTGCTCTTTTTGGTTACAACATAGGCAGACAGCTACAGAGGAACGGTTTTTCTTTGAACTTCTGACAAAATGTGTAAAACCTTGATTGGAGGGACCTTAAGCAAAAGGGGATTCCAGTCACTTTCAACCAAAATAAATAGCTAATCGGGTGAGTGACTCTGTTTCCTTTTCTTGTATAAAAAGTCAGCATTGCATCCCTGTTCGTTTTTTCAGCAGCTGTTTGCGGTCTCAGATTATCCGTCTCAACACTGTCCTTTAATTGCTTCCTTAGGATAGGATAGCATGCACAGTGGATAACGAATCTGATTCTATAATGACCTGTACATTAGTTTCCCAGGCACACAAGGAGTCCCTGACTAATAACTTTAAGTTCTGCTGGTTTACACATGCATCTGGCATGCATGTTGACCTTAAACCATCCAGGAGAAGGTAAGTTTCAGCAAAACCACTTAACTTCTCTACTTCCTTGGACTGGCTTTTGGTGACCATAATAACACAAGGTATGAATACAGTAGTTAGCATCCGAAAGGATGTATAAATGCAGGACCTTAATTGAAATACTTGTCCCATGGAATATGGGAGTATATCTGGCCTTCAAAGGTGCCGTAAGGAAAATAAAAACAAAATGGAAGCTGGTCCTTTATATCAGAAATGATCGACAATCATGATTAAAAATGATTGTTTTCAGCCACTGATGAAAGGGGAAATAAGGTTATGTAATGTGAGAGAAAGACAAAGAGTCCTGCAAGCTAGAGGTAGAGGAGCATTACTTAAGAAAATGATCCATATTCTCAGGGCATTAACCACACCTAGCACACAATCAATCCAGACAATACCAGTTACGGGAACTTTTGATGAACAAAAATCCTAAGCTTTTCAGAAGTGTCATTAGAGGTGAATAACTTATGGAAAGGAAGCTCGGACTTCAACACAAGCTTCCTCTGAATTTGACAGAGAAATAGTCAAATCTAGCACAGGTCATAAGATTCAGTGATATAAGTGCTGCCTACTTAGGTACAGGAAGAAGCCAGGCAACAGAAGCGGAAATGGTTAGGAAATGTCTTAAACCGGCATGTTTTTTTTTCCAAAACAAATTCTGCCATCAAATTGTTTGAATTTGGCAAAGGCAAAAACTTTGAAGGATCATTATAATTAATCCCATTGCCTTGTATGAGTATGTACAAACACTTCCAGCCACAACAACCATCCCAGACTTTGCAGCAATCAGTTACTGAACGTCAACAAGCCAAAGATTCTATTAATATGAAGACGCAATGAAAGAAAAAGTCAATCTCAAGACCATGAAATGACTAAAGCATGTTTACGCTAAACAGTATTCCCTACATCATTTTCACGAAGATATCTGAACTTCGGCTCTGATATCGGCAATGAATTACAACTCTTAGATGCAAAAAACAAGTGGAAATCTTCCAATCTCAAGCAGATTGCTGCATGTGAGAATGAATACCAAAACAAATGAGAACCTTAAGTGTATTGGTAGTGACAATTCCGGAAGCAAAACCTGCAGCAATCATTATCAAACTGTTTGAGCTAGGTCAACTTCAATAATTAAGATACCTGATAGCACTTTAGCAAGTTCATATCAGGCAATTCAACTCATTTGCACTCCTAAGACGAGTAATTGCACATTGTGACCAACATTAAGTCAGGATATCACACAATACACACCAGCTTGGAACCAAGAGGATAAGTAAATAAAAAGAAGAAGTGTTGAAATTAGTGTCCTACTTTGTGTCCTATTATCGTATTTTATTCTAATTAGGCCCTGTTTTTTTTATCCTTTTTGCTCTATTGTTATTTCCTGAGCTGTTTAGCTGCTTTTACTGTACAGTAGCCGTTGGGGCACTGTACATTAGCCGTTGGGACTGCTTTTGCAGTAATAGGACTTTCTCAGTCCTATTTAATGTCTTTTTCTCTTGTAGTTGTAAGTATTCTTCAATTAATAACACTCATTTAAGCCTCAATACTTGTCATTATTTCTACATGGTATCGAGCCTTGATCCAAAAATAGCTCAAATTCAAAATTTTCTGAGACTTTTTTTAAACCAGAAAATGTCGCCTGCATTGAACAATCAACCTCCACTCGATGTTGAATCTCATTCAGGGAGGAGTGATACAAACAGTCATCTCCTCACTAGCCATAAATTGATGGTAATAACTACCATTTGTGGTCTAGATCTCTGCTAATGTATGTGTCTGGAAGAAGCAAAGAAGGACATCTGACTGGAGTTATTCCCCAACCAAAAGAGGATGATCCAAAATTCAGACAATGGAAGGCAGACAACAACATCATCATGTCATGGCTGATTGGATCCATGACTCGTGAACAAAGTGAGAACTTTATGTTCTACGATACTGCTCAAGAAGTCTGGGAGGCTGCTCATGATCTCTACTCCAAGAGGGACAACACTTCAGCGGTCTATGAGCTCAAATCCCAACTTAAAGATCTGAAACAAGCAGATTCTACTGTCACTCACTACTTCAATCTTCTCAGTAGAATCTGGCAGCAACTTGATATTTTCAATGAACATAAATGGAATTGTTCTGAAGATCATAAGAACCATAAATTGTTCATTGAAAGGGACGAGTTTTTACCTTCCTATGGGACTCAAACCTGCATTTTGATGATGTTAGGGAAGAGTTCTTGGCAAATCCTCTTCCAACTTTGAAAGTTGCATTTCTTTGAGGTTAAGCATGAAAGCGAGGAGGAAACT
>JAOBSW010000129.1:0-103360 GCA_026214975.1 Gentiana macrophylla | reverse complement strand
TACTGAAACTCCGGTAAGTTTATTCAAAATATTAGGAGGAATCTCGATTTCACGAGATAGAGTATTCCATACTCGAGAAATAGGTTATTGCGTAGTCTTGGGTGATGCTGGCCTGCCTCCCAGTGAAATGTTTTCACTAAGGGATACACCATAAATTTGCCTTATATAGTTATTGATTTGCTCACGATACCTTCTTTGAACTCATTTAAGATATTGGTTTGCAAAATAACGGTTTACGTTGTAATGAAAAACCGAGAAGTCTACCTAAAAGATGCCTACGCATTTGTGGATAAGGGTGAATTCGGTTCACCCACTTCCGTAAATATAGACATTTAGCATTTAGTGCTTGAAGGTAGAATTTGGAAATTTTTGTGTACACGTTACGGTAAGTGAAATATCTTAATGCATTTAGTAAAGGTTGGTTATAAAACTCGTAAAATTAGAGAATGACGGTTATCTTTGTCAAACTCGGTCGATAGAGTTTATAAATAACAACATAGATCTTGAAATATTTATACTCAGATGTTACTAAGCGATTTGTTCGATCCACGTCCAACACCGGCGATTGGTGATAACGCTAATAAATACTACTAAACTAGATCAAAAATATCGATCACCCAGAGCGGTGGGAGCATGGTTTGTCCATTACCCGTTCACGAGGACCTTACGGTCTATAGGGTAGATTGACCTATAGTCCTTAAGTGGGCTGTATAGGATCACGATCATAGAGGTTGGTTTAAAAGCCATAACCACTGTGAATGGAATTTGATACTCGAGTTCTGTTGAAACTCTTGTAGAACCACATGAGTATCTCGGGCCCAATAGGAGTAATTAGAACTACGGAGAAGAGTCGAATGAAGAGGAAAGTTTAACTTTCAGCATGGTTTGAGTGGTCTAGGGGTGATTCCACTAACAAGTAGTGAGTTAATCAGACCGTGATCTCTCTTACCACTCAGTCTTGCTTGATTTCGTCAGAAAGCGGAAATAGGGGTGATTCTCTAAGACTTCCTTGCTGAACACCGGAATCTGAATTCATTCAGAACAGAAGAGTTTTAGCTAAGAACAAATAACGGATTCGTTAAAGCGAGAAAATATGAGTGATTCCACCAAGACCTTTTTGCGAGACTAACGGTATCTTAATTTATTAAGAAAGAACAGCTGCCAGGGATGCTGCCGCCAAGCTTAGATCCTTTAGGGATTAAAGCAAACCTCTAGAGTCATTTCAAAGTCATATATTTTAAATATATGGACTTGACCGAGAATATTGATGAGTCTTTACGTGGCCCGGGCTTGATATTAGTAAAGTAGTATGTAGGTTAGTGTTTGTGAATGGTAACCTTTTTGAAGCAGTTGGAAACAAATGGGTGTGTTATCGAAGTCGGAGTCGACAAGCCATCGGGATTCATTCTAAAGGATTTGATTAGCTCAAATTCTCGAGAATCGATCATTGGCAATCCTATCCATTAACACAAAAAGGTTAAGATATTCTTGCATTTATGCAACATTCAACGATGTAGTCTACCACCTCTCGGGAATGCTTATACACACTGGGATGAATACTAAATGGGATGTCTAGTGAACCCTCAAGTCTCTTGGGAGAATGAGGAATAATATACTAGTATATTCGGTGTGCTAACAACGATTACCGGCTTTAGGTTAGATTGAAGATGATCGTTAAATCGATCTCGGTCTCGATGTTTACTAGGTGTGATAAAGTATTATCGATGAAGTCGATACCAATTCATTGTGAAAACATTGGAGAGCTAGCTCGTAAGGATTTTGCAATCAACTGGGCGTTATAAGCATATTGAAATCGTACCACAGTTAGATGGAAAGCGACGTTTCGATTCAAAGATTGACTCAAGCATAAACCTACACAGATTAGTGTACCAAGTCACATGGTATTTGGATTCTCGATCTGCGCCGGGTCCTTTGTCCTATCCTGTGACACACACATTCGTGTGCTTGGAAGAATTTGAATTACTAAGATGCGCTTGGAGGTATGAATCTTGGGGATATGTCTCGCTTGTTTTGAGCAAGTGGGAGAATGTTGTAGATATATATATATAAAGGGTGTGCTCAAAACAATTGATCCACTTGCTTTTTAGTGCAAGTGGGGAGATTGTTAGGTGTAGTGCACGAAAGACAATTATATAATTGTTTTGTGGCCAAATTAATAATTCATCTTATTATATGCATGTATGCTTATAATTAAGAACACTACTAAAAACCACTAAGTACCTCATTCATGTAATCACATAACTTCGATGTATGGCTATACACAAGAGGATTGAGTTAGTGAGATGTACTTAAAATTAACTTAGTCCGTAGCGTTCATTAATCTGATCACGGGTCTCAAGATTAATTTGCTAATAATCTTGAGAACACTTTAGGTGTGACGAGTCTTATCAGGTATCGGTAATAGAAGTACTAGTGGGGCATTTATATATGATGATAATCGTATAGAAATTTTGGACCCGATTTGATTTGAGTTCTTGATATAATTCCATGATCAGAAGTCTTATTGAATCACAAGATGATCATATATGGATTAATCTCAATCTGAAGTGATCATGAACAAGCTGCTTAGACTAGGGTAGGGTTTGATGTGTTAGTAAGGATCACTTCACGCATTATGTGGTCCAACAACTTCTCGTTGGCTCTATTTTAGGATGAGTGAGTGGTGCAGTGCTATCACAGAATATGGAATCAATTCCTTCCTCGGGAAGTAGGCGAGGCGATTCCTTTATTTGTTAATCCTAGAAACTAATCGATGGCGCGGATTCGTATTATATTAGTTATGAACTAATTGATTACTAGAGGTTAATGGTAAATAAGGATAAGATGTTTGAGAAGGATTTACGGAGATATCCCGAATCAAAGCGAGCGATCTATGGAGGATTTATCCGTATGTAATGATTATATTAGTGGACACCTTATAACTCATGGTTGAGTGTAAGTTTATATCAATATTAATGAGAGTTGATTTGGGTTTATGGTGGTGTAATCCCGAAATTAATAGATTGAATTTTATTGTTCGGTCAGGACGAATAATTTTATTCGATTTATTGTAGCCCCTCTTGAATATGGTCTATGGTCCCCAACATGGCTCTAACATGCATATGTTTTCTCGTCGCTTCACCTCAATTAATATTAAATAGTTGGATTGGGTTTGTTTAATAGATATGTGGATTAATTGTTTAGTTGGACTAGATAATTAAATACATGGAAAAGAAATTTTTAAGTGGACTCGACAAGTGTGTGAAATGTGTGGATGACCTAATATATTAGGTTATTGGCGCATTTTGGATTATTATTTAATTAGAGTGAAATTAGTTTTCTTGGATAATTATTTAATATATGATTTAATTATTTATTTGTTAAATGATAAATCATGGAATATTAGATAATATATTTATTTATCTAATTTGTTTGGGATATATATTATATTTATCTTTTATTTAAAATAAGGATTAATTTAATAATTATCTCTTAATTATTATATCCTTGAAGGACAAGGATTACTCTCTTATATAAAGAGAGTTCTCCCAAGCTTAAATAAAACACAAAATATTTTGACATACATGAGTGTTGGAAGCTTAGAATTTTAGGCTTCAACACAGGGTTTCAGTTGGGATAATCCTCGGGATTATTCGGTAGCATATCGAGGAGGTGCAGCGGCTTGAAACACCATCCACACGGTGGTGCTTGGAGACACACGTTGGAAGACTTTGGCTTCTCAACTAGGCTCTCAACTAGCTCGGATTGGATTGAAGATTGTTCTTGGAGTTTATTCACCATAAAGCGGTAAGCAATCTAACCCTCGTAGAGTTAGATTTATTATTCATGTATTTTGGTTGTTAGATCCAGATCGGATATTTATTCTGCTTGCGTAATCGGGTGGATCTTTGATCCATCCGGCGATATTACATCCCACATCTGAGCTGCTATAGAGATGACGATGGCCTATACTTACACAACCTCACTATGATGCTCGGTTGATTAACATGCTTCAAATGCAATATAAAACATGTATCAACTCATATGAATTACAAGAATTGACTTTCATGATGAACAATGCGAACCTCCGAACAATGCCACACAATATAGAAATATACTTGGGCGCTACATTTACCTAACATACACGTGGCACGATCTTTCTTTTGCAGTCAATCGGTTAAGTCGAGTTTATGCAAAGTCTGAACTAATCCACTAGAATGCACCTTTGAGCAGGATGCTAAGGTATGTAAAAGGCACTTTACACTATGGTTTACATTTCAAGCACTGGTTCACATTTGGACATCAACAGGTATAGTGATGCAGTTGAGATGTGATCTGAGGAAGATCTAAAGGCTGGATATTGTGTTACACAGGGAATTCTTTGATTTCTTGGAGTTCAAAGAAACAACAAGTTGTTTCAAGGTCAAATCTTGAGTGCGAATATGGGGCTCTTGCCAATGTAGCTCTTGAGATTCAATGGTGAAGTCACTTATGTATGAATTACATATTCTGTGGTTAATCCTCCTATAGCTTGGTGTGACAACATTAGTGCAAATCATCTAGCACCACATCTTCCACTCTAGAACAAAACAAATAGAAATTGACATACAATTTGTCAGAGATCATGTTTTACAGCACAAACTCAAAGTACATCATGTGCCATCTTGTGATCAGGTTGCAGATGGTTTGACAAAAGCATTGGGTCCAAGTTCTTTGCAAGCAGAGACAAACTAAATCTTGTGGATATAACCTTTAGTTTGAGAGAGGCACTTAAAGTATAGTTATATTTTCTTGAGGGTATTATAGTCTATTAATGTATGTTTTGTCTTATTTGTTTCATCTAGATCTCTAATAGATTCGATGTAACAAACTGTTGAGGTGTCATTGAGTGACTAGAGTATAAAGTGCAGTATCAATGCTTTTGCTTAATTCAATGAGAATGATCCTTATCTAAATATTGTTGCTTTTCTTACTTTTTTGGTACACGGCTTCGATATAATATAATCCAACACGATTAAATATATTAATCTGACCACCCGACAATACATAAATAGTCCCTCACAAAAAATAAATTCATGGCTCCGTCATTGACAATATGGGACCCGTTTTGTTATATGATATTTGATGGGAGTCAACTTTATTGTGCTTTGGTGTGCGATTTAACCCCATTTATTACTTTATTGACATGTTTTGTGTAGATATAGACTGTTTAAAGTGATATCGAGAGTTATCGCATGCGGGGAGTTAAACCGTCACATCGATAGGAAACTCCGCCTTTTTAGCGATATTTACCTCATTTCAAGCACTTTTTCTTGCGGAATTACGCGTGGTGTTTGTTAGTATATATTATTGTAGGACTTAGGTGACTCGAGGACCGGAAGGCGATATTTTGGTATGAGAAGCATGGTCGTGGCTCAAAATTAGCATGAAAGTGAAGAAAAGTCAAGTTTGGAGTGGAATCAAGGCAAGCGGTGTTTGCCCTACTCCGACTAAGCGTTTGCATCAAGCTGAGGCCAAAGCGGCATTTGGACATTGCAAAGCGGAGTTCCGAGAGTTAACACTTGATTCGAGAGAGTTAGAGTTTTGGCGGCCGAGCATCCAAATGACCCCAAAGCGCGCGTTTGGGTGGGTTCGATCCGATTCAAGAAGCTCATATAACACAAGCGGGTGTCCGAGGTACCAGGCAGGCGTTTGCCTTCATGACATGAGTCATCAAGCGGCGTTCAAGATAAAGCAAATCTTTGGTTCAGCTTTGAAGAACAAACCTAATCATCATCGAATTCCAAGTGAGCGAGCATCCAGATAAAGCAAGCGCTCGTTCAAGACCGGCGGAAGCGAGTTTTAGACCTACCTTTATAAATACCATTTCATTCAGCCCCTATTCATCTTGGGCCAACTTTAGACTTTTCTTGGGCTATTTAGAGTGCGATTTTAGTGTAGTTTAAACATCCTTTGATCATTTGATCTCTAGATAACATCCGCTTGATTCTACACATCTTTTATAGCTTGGATTTGCATTACAATATCAAAGATTTGGCTTTTTGGTGCATTATTTATTAAGTATTTTACGGATCAGATTTTACGCAAGTTATATGGTAATGATTTCTCTTTTATTTCTTGTCTTGAGTTTGATTCCTATCTTTATTTCATTTAATAGCATAATCATGAGTAGCTAATTGCATGTGTGGCGAATTATGTGAAAGCAGCGAAAATCTAAGGGGATTAGGCGGGAGTAGTGTAGCGCTTAATTAAACATTTGTATGATTAATCCACGTTAAAAACTTGTTCTTATAAAGATTATAGCTTTGAATTAGATTGACAACCTAGTTCATTGTCACACTTACATCGAACTTACATATGTCTTTTGCGGTGAGATGTGGGATAAGGGTTTTAGGATCATCGAGTGAACCTGACCTAGTTGTTAGATTGACAACTGGCTAGTTGTTAGAATTGTGACCTATGTGAGGTTTTCATTGGTTTTCCGTGGGCTCGAGATTTTGGTAAACCATGTTAGGTTAGTTGGCTTTCTAAAGGGAGGGTTAATTAGCCTGGCGTAGGGTGTTAAGCGAGAGTTGTTCAGACCTTAACACCAGAATTAGAAGTTGGTACCCGTGGATGTCATATAAACCGATTTGGATAGGTAGGTCGGTTAAGACACACGCTTGTCGAATCTTTCTGTAGGGTAAAGTAACCATTTGGATCGTAGTTCGGCTATGCTTTTTAATCATATAAGCAAAACCGATGGCGTAATCGTTATTTACGCATTAGTTGTTAATATTTCCACTATCTATTGACTTGAACCAAGTTCTAAATCGACTTTGATACTTCAACTGTTACTCCTTGTGGATTCGACCATGTGACCACTTATACTACCGTTGACACGATACTCGTCGGTTAAAGTTAGTGACTAAGTATTTTGCTATCAATATTTCCCGATATTAAGGCGTGTTTGGTATAGAGGAAAAAAGAATAGTCTTGAGAATAGTTCTTAGAAAATAAAAGTGGGGAAAAAAGAATTGACTAGAAAATGTAATTAAATATGAAAATTAATATTGAAAAGAAGAAAAAACATTTTCTTTTCTAAAAAACTTTTCAGGGTGAAGTGAGAATAGAAATCTGAGAAAATAATGCATTTTTAGAAAAAGTGGAAAGTTGAGAAAAGAAATGTATATTTTCTCAGGGTAACCAAACACGACACAGTTGTTAAAAAAAATACAAAACTTCTATTTTCTCAAGTATTTTCTCAATACCAAACATGCTCTAAATGTTCATATATTTTCTATGATTTTAGGTGTTATGGATCTTAATTAATTACATTATATATATATATATATATATATATATATATATATATATATATATATATATATATATATATATATATATATATTTACAAATATAAATAGATATACATACATGCATACATTGCAATTTAAACTTGTTTTGAGATTCCAGATGACTTATGTTATCAAGCAATATAATTATTTTGATTTGATTCACATTTTTACTAAAGCACTACAAAAAACAGACCTTTTTGTGACAAACAAATTTCATCGCTATAGTGCTGATATTCGTCAGTAAAAGTTTTGTGACAAATATTTTTGTCGCGGCGTTTGTTGCGTAAGCAGCGACGCTAAAGGCATCTCTTGTGACGATCAGTGAATTAGTCATTAAAAGAGTTCAATGGCGACAAATCTCATATTTTGTCACCAAATCTTTTCATGACAAACCTCCATCTTTCTCACTAGAAGGTTTTTCTTGCGACAAAACTTTTGTCACAAAATAATGAACATTTTATCACTAATTCAGTGTTGTTGTCACGAAAGGTATAAACACATTTTATATTAATGCTTAATATTGACAAAGGCTTTGTCACTAGAAGTCATATTTTATTAATAAAAATAATAATAATAATAATAATAATAATAATAATAAATAAATATTCAAAAGTAAAAGCTAATAATAATAATATTATTATTATTATTATTATTATTAAAATTTTAATTAAATAATAATAATATTATTAATAATAATCTACAACCTAAAAATATACAAATACCTACAAAGAATAAAAAAATAATACAACACACAATAAAATATTAAATAATTATTAACAATCATATATTAATAATAATAATAATAATAATAATAAAGAAACATTACACATGGAGTTTTACTAGAATAATCATATATAAGTCACCATTAAAAAAAAGCCAATAAAGCATATTGGCCTCTACATAAATGCATTATTAGGACCAAAGATAAAATCTTTACTCTCTTTATTCAAATAATCTAAATGAACCTAGAAATTTAGAAGGAATTTTCTTTGAATTCATACCTCTGTTCCAACTATGTTCATTCTTAACCAGAAATCAAAACTTGAAGTTCCAACCATTTTGAAAAATGCACCCACATCTAAGAAGAACAACCATGCCTATAAGAAAAAAGCAAAATAATCGGCATTGAGAAGAATTGAATCAAGAAACTTCAAAAAAGAAAGAAAGAAAAAAATCACAACTTTTTACCTCCATTAACCATAAGACCAAAGGCTTATTAGTAGAGTCAAATTTAGCTTCAACAAAATAGTAGAAGGAGCTTTTTCTTGCCTATCATCAACATTAACATATCGAAAAGCTGTTGGAACCCACATGGCGGTTTGTCTAGGTAACTTAGCAATAAAATCAGAATGTGAATTAAGTGAAAGGAAATGAGCTTGACCCTCTTTAAAACAGTCCACAAGAACTAACAACAAGATCATTGATAAATGCCTTTGGCTTATAAAGGGAGAGAGACATAGTACCTTATTTCCCGCTTCTTTTACCTTCTGAATCATTGTTTCTCTTCTTCCATTCACCTACTCGAGGCGACATGTTAAAGTCTACTAAACCAATCACTTACTCAAGGCAACATGCCAATGAGATGATAATAAACACAAGAAGACTAGTTAAATATTATAATTACGAGGTCCGGTGGCGCGCTTGCAATTAATGGATTGATTACTCACAATACAAAGCTTGCATTCAACTTTGTCGGCGATCCTCAATGCGATGTTGTTCTTTGCAAAGAGCCAATAACAAGGTATTTGAACTCCTATTTACAAAGAACAATGTCAAAAGTAACAAGCATATAAAAATAAGATAGACTAAGCTATACATCGGACCGAATCAACTTCAACCTTTTTCTTTGTATAGACTAGTTATCCCTGGCAAAAGCAAAATTCATTAGATGCGTACACTTGCTGAAAAATATCAAGCGATTGTGAATTAAGTATATAGAATGAACCGATTTCAAAGAGAATTCAAAGAGATCTTACCAAAAAAATGAAAGTGAAGCACATTGCTTGAATCTGAACATTACAAAAGACAAAGCGATAAGCAAGATACTCGACACCTAAGCAGAGAGCAATACCGAGCCCACTTGAAGCGAAAAGACAAAGCGATATGTACATTAAAGATACCTCGGTTTATGCGGTACAACATCAAATGTAATGCATAGTATTCGAAACTAGACTAAGATAGGAACACACAGACTAAGAAACTCATTTATTCGGATCGCGGAATTGATTAGTGATAAGATTAAGCAAAGGAAATGAACACTAAAAATCAAAGGTCTAGACAATACCTGAATGAAAGTGGAGAGTTTTGATCCTCCTTATTATGCGTAAAATCAAGAACATGCTTCAACTCATTATATGCTTCCTTCAAACCAAGGAGGAAAATATCTTGGACAAAAAAGCACAAATAAAAAACCCTGCTAACCATGTCATCCCAAAAAAAAAGTGAAACATTATGTAATAATAAGTACATGCAAGATATTATCTTACAAGTTTAGATTTGGCACCTCATATTTTCCAAGTTTCACTGAAGGTGCATGTCAATTAGCTTGCCTGTTGATAATACATTAAGATTTAATCTTTGGATTGCACTAAATAAACCATCACTTTTCTAAAAACATATAAAGTAAAAATGGCTTTTGAACACATCAAAACTTACAAATCGACTTGAATTATCATTTCTTAAAGTTTTGGCAATTCCAAATGCTTCCAGAATTGGATTTGTTTTCAATATTTCATACTCAATTCCACTTCCTTCTCAAGTGCGAGTCAAATACTACGATTAAGAGTAATTACAAAGGAAATGTGTGTGTGTGTGTGTTCCCAAGTTAGGTTAATGGGGCCCGAGGTAGTTAGGAGCAGAAAAGAATAAAGTAATTCATCTATATAAGATTGCTACTAGATACCATAAAGAAAAAGGATAAGTAAAAACCCCAAGAGTTCCTGATGCAACATCCACCAAACTATGGCCCTTTAGAAACCTTGCCTCAAAACACATAAAGTATATCGCTCCTCACAAACAAAAGGTTACAAGTTACAAGTCAATCATACATAAAAAAAAAACATTTTATATTTCACGAGTCCAGGAATAAAACAAATAAACATTTAGTAACTCAAATGATTGGAAGATTGCAAGCAATTTAACTAGAACAAGGAACTTATTAATCTAAGTTACTTTTACGAAATGATGGAATTTACCTTGATTCTAGAATTTTCTTGCTCTCACTTGAAATTGGTTTGGATGATTAATCCCGACATCACAAGACTCTCCATGAACTATAATGCGGTATGGAGAGATCGGTGCAATTTATCTATGACTTGATGTAAATCGACCCGTATTCCATGTTGCATGAGAGTTATAATGCGATCAATCAATTAAAAATGTGGAAAACAAAAGCCCATCTTATCAAACAAACAACTTGCATGATAAATCTTAAAAGGAATCATGCATTAAGTTTACATTCACTAAGCCAAAGCCAGAAAACCATTGAATGGCGGTAGCTACTTTGTTTGGAAAGAGAAACAAAGAATCGAATCAAGTAACAGTGTGGAACAAAATTTATAAACTTTTGTAGTAGAAACACCGTGATATATAATAAAGTGCATCTCTTTTGCTAATGTCTAGAAATACCTCCACAGTATACTTCTTAAGAGGCGAGTAAAGGCTCTAGCCAATCGAAGATCTGCTATTTTGAAAGCGATTAAATCAAGAACTTTAGTGTAACAAGAAAGCGTGCGGGTGTGTTTTCTCCTCAACTACACCTTAGAATAAAGTGAATCCTGTGTGTGGTATGCTTTGTCAAAATGTTAAGTACAAAATCATTAGAAGTGAAAGGTGCATCAACCAATTCTTGTGAATCGGACGACAATAAGTAGGAAAATGTACCCCAGCGGAAGAGGTACAACAATGTGCCCGATTCAGCGCCCGAAGACTTGAGAACAGTATAAAAATATTTCATGACCATAACTAAAATTGCCTTTGAAATATCGATTAGGAGAAATTAATTAATATAATAGTGTTTCTCACTCTTGAATGTTCAAACTACGTATTCAACAGTCTCCACCGACCACATGCCCAAACTATTAACCTTTTCAATCAACAATGAAATGGAGTTTTACAATAGGAAGGAACTTATCCAAATTTATTGACAAATAGAGTAGAAGTAATAACTGAAAGGAGAAGTGTCTTTGCAATTTGTCAAACACCTTATGTGCATCTTATCTTCTCCTTCTCGGCATATAAGGCGAAGAAATTTCACCTATCTCTGGATGCGGATGCAAAAGCGAGAGTGCAGTGAGGAAGAACCTTCAAAGTCTGAATCTAACAACATAAGCTTTCTTCGTCAAGATCTGAGAGGATGCTCGAAAAATTTTGAGCGACAAATCCTGTCGATTTAAGAGCTTGTATTGTTATCGAACTTGTATTGATCGATCAGGCTAGGGGTTTATCACAAGATCGATCATTGTTCTTCGTAAAGGTAATCAACAAAACATTCGGATAGGGATTGTGAGAGAGCCGGCTCAATCGGAGGAGAACATGGAAAAGTGGATAGTGAGTCGAGGGCTTTCTAGGGGCTCTTGTTTTATCTCACAAATTATTGCTTTATATATATATATATATATATATATATATATATATATATATATACACATTCCGTGACAAAGCCTTTTTAATATTATTTATGAAATAACTTCCAACCAGGATTATAAGTTGAGTCACAGTTTAGGTGACAATAATGCTCGTTCTCACTGATAGTTAAAGTTTTAGTGACAAACCAAAGCTGTTGTGAAGAAAAACTACCCATTTGGGACAATTTCACCTTTTCTCACGATAAGTTTGTCACAAAAATTCTTTTTGTAGTGAAGTTTTAGCATTTAAAAAAAAATTCAGTCACTTATTATTTCAGACTTACATCAAATTTACAGCCCCTGTTAGGCATTTTTGTCGTTTTTATTTTATTGTGGATATAGAATTACCCACTTTTTCCAACAAAAAAAAAAAAAAAAAAAAAGTTACCCATTTTAAATAAAGTTACATAATGTCAAAAGTAAATTGTAGGCACAAAAACAAATCTGAAGGGTGTTTTCTTTTCTTGTCCTTATAAATAGGCTCAAAAACAAAATATGCCCACGGCTTACACCTCAGTACGCGCGTATCCAGTTGCCCAAAAGAAAAAATGCTGTGTCTTACGTCAATGAACTACATCGTAGCCACAAGTGATCGGAGCCAAAATTTCCGGCAGGAAATGAAAGTCCGACCGTTAGCGAATTTTCAGAAAAATATCTGCAACACCTTTCCTTTCTTATAACCTCGATAAAAGGTTTCCATCTGCAGCTAGCTAGCTCCACTAATTGTCCTTAAAACTGCTTGAATATAAACATTAATTAATTAACTTTGTAGTTTCATGCATCATTAATCATGTGCTTTATTTTTATTTTTATCTAAGCAGGTATGTGAGACGTATACCAAAGAAATCGGAAAGTTGAAGGAAGAAGTGAGGAACGTATCGTGGATACAAAAGCAAAAACAGCAGATAAGCTGAATTTGATTGATAGTGTTGAAAGATTAGGGGTTTATTATCACTTCGACGAAGAAATCGAAGAGCAGCTTCATCTTATTTCTAGTAAAAATGGTTTCACTCAAGGTTTCTCTGATCTGAGCACGGTTGCACTTGGTTTTCGATTGTTCAGGCAACATGGTTTACCAATATCCTCTGGTACGTCAAACCTTTTTTTTAAAAGGTGAAGATGATTTTGTTGATATTAGGAATTGTAATAATCTTTATCAGCAACTCATATTTAATTACCGAATCATAATTTTGTTCAAAAAAATAAAGGAAAAGTGGGAAAATAAAGGAGATGTCTATTAGACAGCAAAAATAGTCCTGAAAGGATAAATCTACTATCGGCTATAAACAAAAATCCACTATTTCGTTTCAGCACTCCTTTTCACCTGCGAATTCCATAACACAAATCCATTATTTTTTTTTTCCAAAAATCACGTCAGAAAAATATCAATGGAGACGTGAAAATAAAGATGTTGAAAAATATGAAAGAGAATGCCAAAATAAAGAAAACGAAATATAATAAATAGGGTGAAACAATTATGGTTTGGATCAAAAAATATAGTAATTGTTTTTGTGATTGGTAAAAAAATCAAGTGTTGGGCCTCTCTCAAAATATAATAGGCTCACACACTTAATGTAGTGTTGAATATACAAAATGTTAATTATTTACTTCTCAATCATAATAGGTTCAACTTCTTAGCTATCTTAGAGGAAACAAAAGTCCATGAAGCTCAGTATCAAGCAGTTTGAAGCGCTAGATTATCTATGATCATGGTACCTAACAAGTGAATCAATTTAAGTACAAATATATAATATCATATACGCTATATCATATTAAATATCTATAATAAACACAAACAACGAAAAGTACACATCACCACAAGGTCATCTAACTCTTCCGGTTCTGCATCTGCTTTGCAAAGACCTGAAGCTGATGCATTGCCCATAGCCACGATTACCTGCTTTGGTTACTTAGTCCTCTGCTGATTACCTTGAGAGAGACTTCTTAGGACACGCCCTCGAGTAATGTCCCACTTCCCAGCAGATGGAAACAACTCAAGCTACTGCCATGCACTCTCTTGTATGTGTCTTGTTACACTTAGCACAAGCGATGGCGTCCCACTTCTTTGAACTCTTCGTGGCGGTTTCTGTCCTCTTAACATTTTTCTTTGCGGTGCTCTCTTTACTTCCTTGATAATTGAAAAAGACCTCTTATCTCCAACTACAACCGTGCATCTCTCTTGGCAAATCTTTCCCATAATCAAAGCTCTATCCATGGCGCTCGCCATCTTTGGTAGGTCTATCTCTAGCATGCCACTTTGCCACTTCATGTGACAATCCTTCCATAAACTTGTCAATCTTCTTCTCTTCGCTCCTCGTGATTTGAGGTAGAATCGCCTAATTCATGGAATTTAGAATCTTGAGTCACTCATGTAGTGTATCTCCACTTGTTTCAAACTCGAAACTCATTAGCCTTTGCATTACATGTTTGTTCTACAGGAAGTATTCCTTGTAAAACAAATCTTTGAACACTTGCCCAATCCGTGATCCTCGGATTAACTTTGCTCATCAACTTCTATCCAACTTTCTGCATTTCCTGTCAACAAGGATATGGCTAAGTGAGCCCACTCAGATTCTGTAGCCTTCACATTCCTGCACGTCCTCTCAAACCCTCGAATCCATAAATCTGCTGCTGCTGGCTCAACATTTCCAAAGAATTACGGCACCACGTGCTTCTTCATTTATCATACCAATCCACTTGTGCATCGTAGGCCCAAATGATGATGTTGTATCGTCTGCTTTGCCCGTGGAGCATTACGATCTTGTGGTTGAGGTTCTTGAACTTCTTTGTTGGGGGTGAGTTTGTTGCGGATAGGTGTAGCCAGGTGCTATAAAAGTATCGGATCTAGGCGGTGGTGGAGGTAGAACCGTTGGTTGAGGTGTAAAACTTAGTGGTGTGGAGGGAAACAACGTGCATGTGGTCGGTTGAAAAGCCCGACTAGCCGGTGTGCACAGGCGCTTCTTGAGGTTGCCGCGAAGCGGTTGTGAAAGTACTCACGGTGGATGAGAAAGTCTTAAACTTTGTCCCGGCTTGTGGTCATTGGAACCTGAGACACTCTGGTGTCACCCTGCTTTGAAGTAGTGATAAACCGGTATCTTTGAGGTTAAAGCGTGAAGGACCCCGCTTGTTCCACTCTTCCCGATGACAATGCACGGTCCTTGGTTCACCCCACGCATGATGTTGCTCCTGACAGGGTGTTCCTTGAGAAAGCTGTAGGGCCACTAGGTAGCTAGTCCACTTCTTCTTCTTCTTGGAATCACAACCCGGTAAATCCTTCCTCAATGCTACCCGTGCAGGTGTTAGCACGCCTCGGTGTTATTAAGTATTAGCTCCTCCTCTTGTAAGAACCATTACGTAACCAAGAAAAGAGAGGGTTACTAAAGCTCTCACTTATCTTAAAGAAGAAATCAAGTCTACGACAAGGAAAACCTTTCTCTCGATACCAAGCTAATAATACCCTTTCCGGACACGAGTCCTTATCCGGAAAGAAGCGCTCGGCACAAATATTATCAAATAAATTCCATAATATATATAAGCCTTACGTCACACATCGAACTAAAATGGCGGAAGATAAAAGCGACTCGGGAAGAACAAAAGATCGAACACACGGTTTTCAATCTTTGTAAACTAAATCCAATAAAGAGAACTAAACCAACCAACATTCAAATCGAAAGAACTTAAGCAGAACTAATCCAAAAGAAAGACAACATTGTTTGAATTAAATCAACAACATCATTGAAAGAATCAAAAGTAAAAGAACTAAGTCTTGAAGAGCTCCATCTCACACATCCTCGTCAAAGAACTCATCGACGTTAGCAACTGTTCATCTCCTTTTGGGGAAAGAAAAGACAAACAAAAGTAGCGGGGTAAGTACATAAGTACTTAGTAGCGCGTAGAAGATCGTACAACGTCGGTCTCATAAAGAAATAAAAGCAACGCCGTCTTTTATTAATTCATTCCGTTATTAACGCTAGCTAACTATCATATTATGTTCATAGCATAACATGAGGTTCCAAAGGTATCTAGCTTAGCTCAAGTTTGTTACATCATGAATAACAAGGGCACTATGCCTAGTAATAGGATGTACTAGGACAGCCCGGGTGCAACCTACGTAGAGACACGCTCTAGTAGCCCGGGAATATCTAAGTCCCGATGGTGTGATAACCGGCCGAGAATGTACCAGGCGCTTTATCTAGCCAATCGATTGACCGGCGTGGAGTGCAGATCTACTTTATGCAGTCGAAAAACACATCGCGATATTGTACTATGCCTTACCAAGCATTGCATGATGTTTAAGATTATTAATCTAGCACATATGTTTGATTAGATGTTTAACTAGCCACCTAAGTTGATTCACATAAAAGGCTCACCTATCGGTCTACTCCCACTTCTTAAGACCACTAGACTACAACAAAACCTAGCACATACACGAGACATCGATAAACCTAGCTTATCGAAGCACAAAAGCAAATCAAAGCTTTCGGCGGTCCCACACTTCATATTTTTAGAAATTCATATGGTGCGGAACTAAGCGCATCAAAAGCTAATTCAAGGCTTTGTCACACAAGATTAAGCGGTAAAAACATGATTATGAAGCACGAAACCAAGGCGACCACGAAAAACAATGAAAAGCGAATAAGTAGGTCGAGGCGCCCGTCGACCCATATAAACGTCCGTCCGACCCGAGCGCTTTCGTCCAACAACCCCAGGCGCCCGTCCACAAAATTCAGCCACATCATGTATCAAAGCCGAACCCTCAAACGCCCGTCCGTACTACTCAAGCGCTCAAATGCAGCTGCCATTACCTCGGACGCCCGTCCGCCCTCATCACGCAGCGCCGTCTGCACGGGATTTACCGAAAAATCTGCAGCTGCGTACCGCGATTTCCAACCCAAATCAACCCAAACTCCAACCAAAACAGATTCAAGACCATGAAAATAAACATACAAATTTCTCTACATCTTTCGACACCTTGGTCATACGATAAGAACACCCACGTTACCTTGATTTGCGAGCTACTACGATCCACGTTTGCCAAAGTCTTGAAAAAGGTTAAACCTTTAACTCCAAACCTATAAGCGATCAATCCAAAGGCGATCACTCGATGTTTAAACTCGAAAAAAAGCCTAACACGATGATGAACAAACCACTAATATTAAGAACGATGGGAAAAAACTTACGTTAGCGGTTTAAGGATTGTTGATATCAAAAGCGATCCTCTTCTCATGGTGATCCTTTCTCTCTTGAGATGTATGTTGAAAAGAGTATGATTAGCTTGAAATTGAAAGCCTCTTTTCTCCCTTTTCCTCCAAACTTGCGCCTTAGTTAGTTTTTTACGTAAAACAACAACTAGGTTAATTTAGGATTAGTTTTCCTTTTATAATCCCAATTAAAATCTAATTATTCATTATTAATAAAATCCAATTAATCTGTTTCCTTTTCTTTTCCCTTTTTCTTTAATTCCATTAATTAATTAACATAATATTCTGATTTTTGCTAAAAGACCGAATTGCCCTTTTTAAAAAATCGGGATATTACATTCCTCCCCCCTTAAGAGGAGTTTCGTCCTCGAAACTAGATCGTGCACAGTAGATGAGGAACTCAGGGAACTCGTCGAACATGTCCGCCTCCACTTCTCAAGTGGCTTCCGTCGGTGCATGGTTGCTTCATTGCACTAACACTAACGGGATCACTCGCCTCTTTATCATCTTCTCTTTTCTGTCCAAAATCTTTATCGGCTTCTCACGTATGAAAGATTATCTTGCAAAACTTCGGATCAATCTCGGATTCCACGTCCACTTTAGATAGACACTTCATAAGCATCGATACATGGAAGACATTGTGGACTCTGAGACATCGATTCACAGTAACCGTAGCCTATAAGCCAACTTCCCAACTCTTTCGATGACATCAAAGGTCCTACATACCTTGGACTTAGCTTTCCTTTACTGTCCGAACCTCTTGACACCCTTCATTGGAGGCGCTCGAAGGTAAACTCTATCCTCGACCTCAAACTCTAACGGTCTTCTTCTAACATCGGCCCAACTCTTCGACGATCTTGGCGACTTTGATTCTTCCTTATCACCTCGATCTTCTCCTTGGCTTCTTTGAACCATCTCCGGCCCTGATATGTTTCTCTCCCACTTCATCCCAATAAAGTGGAGTCCTACATTTCCTACCGTACAAGGCCTCAAGGTGGCATTCCCAAACTTGCATGGTAACTATTGTTGTAGGAAAACTCAGCCAAGTTGAGGTAATCTATCCATGATCCTCCGGCATCCATGTTGGTCCCAGAGAAGAAGTGAAACTATAGTCGGAGGGGTGAATGACTATAGTGGAGTTTCAAAACTTTTCTTCTTCTAGTTAAAAGCTTTTGGGCGGCGGATAAGTCCCTTCTTCTTGTATTGTTTTCAAATCGGTTTAGACGCAGAACAGATGCAAATTATGATGTATGCAAATTAAATGAATCTTTGTAAAGTAAATTGCGAGAAATTAAATTGACACAAGGCTTATAGTGGTTCGGTGGTGTAATCCTTAATCCACTCTTCTCACTGTGATGATTGGAGGAATTCACTATTGTTTTCCACGAGATACAATAGTATGATTGTCCTTGGCTTCCCAAGCTTCACAATCTACAAGACTATCACTCTTTGATTGCAGCAGCGGCTTGGTGATTGATCTTCCCTTCTCTTGTTCATTAAGATCAAGATCCTTGGCGGCTATCACAGATTCAACTCCTTCCGAGTTGCCTCGATTCGATTGCTTGATTTGATGTGAATGTGATTCACACACTTGCTTGATCAATCCTCGATTACGAGTATGACTTTGTAGCTTTGAAGTGCAGAGTTGATCACTAGATATATCCTTGTAATTTCGGAGAGAAGGCTTTTCAAATTGTGAGTTTACGCTAGATTTTTCTTTCTTGATTGTTGTTTTCTTTTACATCAATGCCTTCTATTTATAGCCTTGAATACCTTCGTTTTGAAATCCCGTCCGTTGGCTATATTAATGAGGAATAATCCTTGATTTTATTCTTGATTCCCCACTTAATTGTATTCTCGCTTAATTTACGTGATCGGATTCTTTCTTCAAGCGAATAGCACATAATCCGTCCTTGATTGATCCTTTAAATGATTTGAGCATTTAATGCATGATCTTCTCGAATCTTCATCGTATATCAATTACGGCCTTGTAGGTGTCTCTTCGCCGTTTCTAGAATGGTCGAGTGAGCCTCTTGACTTAGCCGTCACTTCTTCTTTTGTTTTGTTTTCTCTTTGCGAAAGTCGAGTTTACTCGGCCGATTCAACTGTTTCCTTCTTTGTTCTAGTATTTGGAGAGTCTTTGAACTTCATTGATCCTTGATTTGGGTGAGACCGAGTGTACACCATATTTGAACATTTGAGTTTTATCATTTAAAACATAACTTAGACTTATCCAAGGTCATCACAGACTTCCTTGGTTATAAGTCAGACCATAAAGTCTTCATTACCTCTCTGCTGGTGCTTGGCTGGCTTCACTCTGCCGAATATCTGTCTTTGCTTTGCCATCCTACCAACTAGTACAATACTTGTCGAACAACTTATACAACATGTCGGACCACTAAGTAAAGACTTATCTGAGAAATTCTAACTTATTTCAGGCTTGCTATAACAATAGTATGGCCATCATCAAAACATAATAACATGTTCTAACAATTTCCCCTTTTTGATGATGCCAAAACCCTCATAAGCTTTGAACATAAGTAATCAAGATTTTCATAATACACAAATGGATAAAAAGTTCAACAATTTTATTCATCCATCGAAGGGTAATAATTTCTAAGACTTTACAAACTACATTTTGCTCAATTCAGCCTTGTACCTCTTGAATTTAAGTAGTTTGAACCTCTTCCATGTCTTTCAGTCAATTTCTGGAAAGTTCCACTTCGATAAGCCAAAGTGTGTATTCGGATACACCTGAAAAACTCTTTTGGCAAAGTGTCATTGAAATCAAGCATGGTCTCATTTGCCTTAGGTTCTCCAAAATATTTTCAAGTCTTTCCACTAGCCTCGACAATATGTGAATCTGCAAACTTGAGGCTTTTGTAGAGACTCCACGCTCTGTTTTCCATTCTCCCCATAGGGTTGAAGAATTTTGCCATATATTTGAATTCCTCTTGCTTTTCATTGGCAAGTCTTACAGTCCTTTGCGAGATAGTGGTATGGCTGAGCTTGGTTTATTGTTGGCTTGTTTGAGAAGTGCAAATTCTCTTTTGACTTCATTGTAAAGTTTGGCCATATCGGTTCTCATCCTTTCATCCTGATAGCTTAGCCAATCAGCCCAGGCTTCATCTTGTGAGGAGTGAGGATAGAGTCCTTCTTGTACTCTGAAAAATTCTCTTACATGGTCTAGTACATCTGCATCATATTCTGCTTTGCTTTGGTGACCAGTGTAAGTCTTATGCTCCTCAGTATATCTGGAGCTGCTGCTGCTACCTCTCTTTGGTTTTTCCTCCGGTCTTTGAGTCTGTGTTGGTGGTGGTGATCCTCTTTCTTGGCTGGATCCAGGCCTTTCTTTGTCTGCCGGATCTATCTCTCATCATCATCTCTTCTTTGCATAGGGTGAGGAAATCCAATGCAGGGGTTCCTTTAGGGCCTTTTCCTTTTCTTCTCTGACCCTTCTTTGCTGTTCTTCCGCTAGCCATTTACGATTCTTATTTCTCTGTTCCTTGCCCTTAGTTGTTCTTTAGTGAAGTTTGGGGGTCTGATTGTTGATCCTTCAGGCTTATCCTGGTTTTCCCCCTTTTTGGCAGCATCATCCCTTTGCTGGAGTAGAATGCTATTGGTGGCCTCTGCCGTTCCAATCAGAGAGTCAAGTTTTGATTCAATGGAAGTGAATCTTTTGTTGTGATCATTCAATTTCTCATTGACACTCCAAAGTCTAGTCACAAAAGCTCACGCCGGTGATTCGTTTTCTTGGGAGATGTGTTGCACGAGGCTGCAAGGTATTGGTAATATTGATGTTGAGTTGCTTCATCAGATCTCCTTGTTGTTGAACAACAATATTTTGTGCATCAATGTATTACGCAATGGCACGAAACTTGTTTTCAATGGAGGAGCTTTTGTCATTAAAAGTGAAGTCATAGATCCGAGATACATTGCTTCTTTGTTCCAATTCTTGACTAGCAAGTCGCCGCTTTCTCAAAAGTTTCATTTGTAATGCCGGTGTTCGGTGAGAGATTTTACGCCTTGTTTGGTGGTTACGGATCTGTCTGCTTGTCACTTGTCCGGATGTTGAGTGACATCTGCATGTACATCTAGATCTTCAAGTATTTGGGTAGATGTGTATCTTTGGTGTGGCTTGAGCTCTTTGTTTCCCTTATTTCTATTCGGGGTTGTCTTGGTGGAGTGGCGGCGGTGAGCCAAGATGTCCACAATGTGTTCTTTGTTGGTTTGGAATGATGACAGGCAGGCGGTTGAGTGGATGTCTTTGCTGGAGATGTAGACTTGCCGGAGGCTTGTGTTTTCATAAATGTACGGAGAAGAGTGGTGTCATCAATTGCATCTGGTGCAGGAGAGTTCTCTTCTCTGTCTTGATCAAGATCAGCATTATCATCCTGATCATGATCATTATCATCATTGTCATCATGATCATCACCATCATCTTGATCATGATCATCCCCATCATCTTCTAAGTCATCACTTTGTCTCCCGGAGAGATGCAGGCGCTTTGCCTTGGCTGCATCAACCATTTCCCATAGAGGTGATTCATCAAGTACACCTACCAGAGTTGTGATTCCCAGAAAGTCAAATAGCCATGCTTCTTCAGCAAGCATGTGATCTGAGTCTTGAAGCTGTTGTTTGGAATCACCTTACTTCCACTCAAGATATTCTGCAATTCGATCATCTATATCGTTTGCAGTCAATTGTATAGCTTCTTCTGGAGACGATTCCTCATCCTCTCTAGTGTTTTCTTTATTAGGATGCTGTTGATCCCCACTGATTTCTTCTTCTTGCTGTTCTGCTTCAGTGTCAGAACCTTCTTCCTCTTCTCCTTCATCAATCAATTGTGCAAAGTCGGTCTTTTCAAGACTTATTTGAATCTTTTGTTTCTTTCTTTGACCGGTGGTGCTGCGTGTAGGTTTCTTTCTCTTCCACTTCTCCTTCCTTACATTTGTTGTTTAAGATAAGTAAACATGACTTTGGATTCATGCGGTTTGTGTAGTTGTCTTGTGGGGACTTTGAGACATTGCAACAAATAGTGTAACCCGAATACCATATGACTTTTTACCCCTGAATTGTCCTTTCTTTGTCTTCCTTCTTTTGTCCCCTTGTTTGCTTTGCTTTTTCTTCACCTTGGATTTGCTCTTTGAGTCTTAGAAAGAAGTATTTTGCCCGATTGAATTGCAGATTATTGTAGATGATTCCCATCGACCTCATTCGATTTACTGTCATTGCATTATTTGCTCCCAATTTTCCTTCAATGGTCTTGCCAATTAGGGCCTTGAACTCATTGAATGGTTTCTTTAAAGCGGATCTCAAGCAGATTGACCTTTGTGGATCCTGGGTTTGCCGTTTGGCAATTGTTGCCCAGAAAATCATCCAAGTTTTGTGATACAAGTGTCACTTTTGCTTGACCTTTATTGGAAAGTATGAGATGTTTGTGAATTACCTTTTACAATCGTCACTTCCTTTCCGTTGACGGATGCTACAATCTTGTCTTCTTCCCACTCGTCACCTTCTTGGCGAGGAGCCAGGCACGTATTGTGCAGATTTCGAAAGGAAATCGGACTTTCATAGCAAACCTCGGTGATAGGAGGATTGAGGAAGGTTGATAGCTTTAGGATTTTGCAACTCTTTGCTAATCGTTTAGGCATCTTCGTCATTTCCACACAATTTCAAGTAGTGTTCTTCTTGAAAGAAGGATCCCGTGGCAATCAATTTTTCATATCCAGCTTGGGTGTTTGTGGAGGATGATCCCATTTTTGAAGAGGAGAGAAGTTTTGGAAATGAATTTCAGTTAGCAATAGAAAGAATCAAGAGTAGAGTTTGTAATTGACAAGAAAGCGTAAAGATTTCTGAAAATCTCTAAGTCTTGTTTTTATAGTGTGATTTGGGTAGTGTGAACGTGGTTTTGAATATGGAAGGGTTTGTGGCATAATGGCGTGATTTTGCGTATAAAAATCGCGATATTCGAGTGGAGTGGGGGTGTGGTTTGAGGCAAGTAATGATAGAGCCCGCGAATCGAGGAGTTTATAATTCGAAAAATAATATAATTACCTCCATGATCATAAGTTGATCACCACGTGTGTATAGAATAATCCTCCATAATTTCCTTATTCTCCACGTGTAATCAGAATTGATTTTGTTCACACTCTTAATTTGTCCAAGTCTTTATTTCGGTGAAGTGCCTTGGCCACACTTAGCCGTTCTATGGGTTCTTTACTTAGTTGCTCCATTTCACTTTGTTCTAACAATCGGTTAAGTTACCTTCGCTTTGGATGCCGTGCCTTACTTGATGCATCTCCTGTAACGGCAAAGGTCGTACCAGTTAATGAAGTCACTTAGCCGATTACTCCAGGTTAGCCGCTTTTTGATACTTATTCAATTTCAATCATTCCTAACTCGGTTCTTAGCTTGCTGAATCTTTCATAACTGAGTGGTTTAGTGAAGATGTCAGCCAATTGATCTTCAGTGGTGATGGATATAAATAATTCCACCACCTCAACAGTGGGAGACAACCCACTGCGGCCATCCTCCGGCATGACAGAAGAGATCGCAAAGAGGCGGCCACTTTGTGTTTCACCTCGCCAGCGACCAAGGCTTTTGCGGCCCAGGCAAGTCAGAAGGGCGCCAAGGGGCGAGGCGAGAAAAGGCTTGCTCCTTGCGACCTCGGAGAGATGGCACGGTTGATCAAGATCTTTTCCCCACTTGTATCTTAGATATTTCGTCTTACTTAAATATCTAAGTTAAACCTATCTCATTAGTGGAATGTCTAATAGATTACTTATTCCTAAGTTACCCCCTCTATAAAAGGGTGGTCATTGTAAACTAGAAGAGGATGAGATATATGAAATACACACTATACTTGCAAGCCAAAGCTCTCTCCATTCTAACTCTCTCCATACCACCACCACCGCGGAGTAACACCACACCTTAAATACAGCCGGATATCCACCATCTATACACCGCAAGGACACCGTGACGATTTAGACATCTTGATTGGCTCCGTTACCGGAAAGCGATTGTGTAAAAATCACCTAGAACTCTTATCAAGGAGGAGATAATCTTACAAAGAAAGTCCTCAAAGCGCCTTTATTTCTTCCCTTTACCAAAGAAATCGCTCAAAAAGCCACCCCGCAGAGATGGCCGGAAGTAAAGGACACCTAACACCCCAAACCCCTGCAAAAGGTACTATGCTACATCAAGCTCGTGGGGAAGGCGCAGGAGAAACGCTAGACAATCTCCCTGCAGAAGGAGAAGGATCCCAGAGAGGGGTCTTAGCACTGGCGGCGCTCGAAATGTCATTAATCAAAAAACCAAGTCGAAAGAGGTTGTTGTTGCCCTGGATGGAACTCGCAGAGAGAAAAGTCACAAAAAGCCAAAGATCAATCCCGAAAATACAACCGGGCTTTCGGGAGGACCCAGAGGTCGCGAAATGAGGGAATACGCCAGTCTGGCCAAACTATGTATCTCACCAATTCCGCTTGGTGGCTAAGGGCCAGCCCCTATGGCGATTCGACCCCAAAATCCTCCCAAAAGCGAAATCCCTCTTGCGGTCGCGAGACGAGGGCGCCAGAGCCAAATTCAGCGAGATCGACGTAGAGGAGCGTGCACTCTTCAGTCGCTATGGACCGAGGAAAGAAATTCCACGAACCTCGGCCCCCAAGATCGCGACCATCAAAAGGAAAGAGGATCGACAAAGGGTCCGCGTTTAATAGGTTGGGTGAGAAGGACAAGGCCTCGGCCCAAGTCATCTCGGCCTTCCTAGAGAAGAGATGCCCATCCAAAGCGGGATAGACACGCACAAGATGCACGCATAATTATCGAGGAAAAGAGGGCCCGCCAAGAGGATCACGAGATCATAGGGAATCGGGCGTAGAACGGAGGCGGCGTCGCAAGCACGATCGCGACCCAGAATCGACCCTATTTTGGCGGAACAGATGGAGGTAATGAGAAAAGAGCTTGCAGAATTAAAAAAGTCGAGGCCCGTCGAGAAAGTCGCCCCAATTTCGGGGATCGACGTACTCGCTAAAGGGATTACCGAAACATTGCCTCCCAGCAGAGAAAAGGTTAGTTATCCCAGTTACAACTATTACAATGGAAATTCATGCCCAAACGATGGCTCACGCGTTCGTGGTCGCATCACCCTTGCTACACAAAATAAATCCGCTGGTGCATCGCATTGGTTGGCGACATGCGAGATAGGGCTGCGTCCTGGATACGCGGGCTTCCTCGCGGCTCAGTTGAAAGTTGGGAGGATTTGTCGGAAAAGTTTGTCAGAGAGTTTGAATCGGCAAGCAGGCCAAAGAAAACCATTGAGGACCTATATGAGGTTCGTATGGGAGGGCATGAATCCGGAAAAGAGTATTACGAGCGGTTCGTCGAAATATATGATCAAACAAGGAACATCCAGACGATGCGGTCATAACATGTTTCCTCACCGGAATCGCCAAAGGCCCGATGAAAACTGAATTCAATCTGCGGCCCCCCAAAGCGGGTCTCAGGGAGATGTTAGAAAGGGCCAGAATGATGGGGGTCAGCGAGGCGCCATCTGCGGGGAAAGCAAAGCCTAAGACAGAGCCACGTTCGCCGAAGGAGGATCGCGTAGATGACCGTAAAAAGGAAAAGGGACGAGATACTAATCGCGATCGTGAGGTAAAGCCCGTACAAATTTAGCGAGGATAATTTTACCCCGCTCAACACCAAAGCATCCCAAATCTTTTTTGAAATTAAATGAACATTTCGACAAACCAAAGCCTATGAGGCGATCCTGATAGCGCGATAAATCCAAATCTTTGCGACTATCACAAGGACCATGGCCACATCACCGATGAATGCTTCACCCTGGTAGCGAGATAGAAAGGCTGATCCGTGAGGACCAGCCAATAAATATAAACGCGAGGAACAACACTCCCGGTCGGGGCGCCAACCTCGCGTCTATCGAGAGAGGTTCAGTCATCCACGGAATATTCCGGCAACCATCAACTGAAATCTCGAGATAAATCAAATCAATACCCGCGGCTTCAAAGCGATTGTGTTGGGAGAGAATGAGAAGGGAATCATATTCACAAAAGCGGTGACAACGATCGGTGGCCTATGGAGATACCCCTCATTCTAAAGGTGGGGTGAGCGACAAGCACGGCGTCAACCGAGTAATGGTCGACCACGAGGGCGGCCGCGACGTCATCTATTTCGATTGTTTAAAAGCAGATCGGATTCGGGAGGCCAAGTTAAAACCCTACCTTGGGGTCCTCGAAGTTTTACCAACGACACAAGATGCGGGTCAAAGGCACGATCGACCTCAATATCATTTTGGCGACTATGAGCTCAGAGAACGGAGATAATAACTTTCTTGGTAATCGACCTGCCCTCTTACTACAACATGATTTTGGGAATCCCAGCTATGAAGAAGTTCCAAATGGTGGCGTCCGTTCCCCACCAACGGGTCAAATTTCACGTAGGGGAAGAAGTTGGGGTCGCCATCAGCCGACCTGGAGCTTTCCTCGACTATATGACCAAAAACAGGGTCGATTCTAAGCGACCCCGACTGGATGGTCTTAACACGGCTACGGATCAGATTGCTATGATGAAAGAAATCCCGGAGAAGGCCGTAGAGGTAGAAACATTGCAAGTTCGGGACGAGCCCGACTTCACTGCCGAAGACGAGTTGATCGAGGTTATAATAAACGACAAATATCCTGATCAAAAGATAAAAATAGGATCGAGGACTACCGAGGAAGAAAGGGAGGAACTGATCGAGCTTCTGAAAGCAAACTTGGACGCATTCGCCTGGGAGGTAACTGATATGAGAGGTGTGGAATCGGAGGTCGCCTTGCATAACCTGAGTGTCGATCCCAACTTCAGGCCAATACAACAAAGGGCGCGTCAATTCTCTGACGAAAAGAGTCGCAATAAAATTGAGGTCGAGAAACTTTTAGCGTGAGGCATAATCAAAGAGCTTCAATATCCCACCTGGTGGCAAATGTAGTAATGGTGAAAAAACACAACGGCAAGTGGCGGATGTGCGTCGACTTCACCGATCTAAACAAAGCTTGCCCCAAGGACCCCTACGCGCTCCCTCGAATCGATAAAATGGTGGATGGGATCGCGGGTTTTGAAACCTTAAGCTTTACGGGCGCTATTCCGGCTACCACCAGTCAAAATGGCCGATGAAGATAAGGAGCCGCGGCCTTCGGGGCCGCGCGGCGGGCTATATTACTATGAGATGATGCCGTTTGGCCTAAAACCAGAGCTCAACCTATCGAGAGAATGGTAAACGAGTTTTAGCACGAGATAGGCAAGAACATGGAGGCCTACATTGATGACATGGTCGTGAAATCAAGTCGCCAGGATCACCTGGAGGACCTTCAGCGAAACCTTTGCAAACGTGAAGAATCACTCAATGAAACTAAACCCTACGAAATGCACTTTTGGGGTCCAGCGGGAAATTTACGGGCTTTATGGTAAGTCAAAGGGGGATCGAGGCAAATCCCGAGAAAATCGAGGCCCTGGTCAACATGAGCGAGCCCACCAGTATTAAAGAAGTACAGCGGCTCAACGGCAGGATCACAGCTCTGGGTAGGTTTGTCTCGAAATCTGCAGAAAGAAGTCTGCCTTTCTTCAAAATTACGAAGAGGCCGATACCTTCCTTTGGGCGATGGAATGCTCCAGGCATTTAAAGACCTCAAAGAATACTTGTCAAGACCGCCGTTGCTAACCAGACCCGAGGCTCGGGATACTCTGTTTTATATTTGGCGACCTCGAGATAGGGCCGTAGCCAAAGACACTTGTAAAAGAGGAGGAAGGCTCGCGAAGCTTGATTTTTATGTTTCCAAAGCTCTAAGCCCGTTGAAAGTCGTTATTTTAATATAGAAAAGTTGGCTTATTGTGTTGTTATAGCGCCCGCAAATTAAGGGCTTACTTTTCATCGCACACCATCGTAGTATTATCAAATGCATCGCTAAGACGGAGTTCTTCACAAACCGGACACTGTCCGGTCGATCGCTCTCGATGGGCTATCGAGCTTCATCGAGTTCGATATCCGATATGAGCCCCGGAAGGGCAGAAAGCCCTGAGCTCTCCCGATTTCATAAGCGAAAACAAGCTTCAACAAGGAGGTGAAAGAGCAGCTCTGCTCCGAACGCGACCATGATAGGGTCACCACAGAGGGCGAGCCTATCGTGCCAAGTCACCGCTGTTAGCGGCTCTACGTTGATGGCTCCGCTAATCACAAAGGGTGTGGCGCGGGAATAATCTGTTAGAACCGGGCACATCGGAAGAAATTGAGCAGGCTCGAGATTTGATTTCACCGCCTCTAACAACCAGGCGAGAATCTGAGGCCGTCATTCTTTGGTTGAAACTCGCCAAAGCCATGAAAGTCGAAAATATACAAGTATTTTGCGACTCACAGTTGGTGGTGAATCAAATCAATGGGTCATTTGGCATTCATTGCGAAATTTTACAAAGGTATATTAACCTCGTCAAAAGACTCGAAAGCAGCTTCACATATTGTCAATTCAAAAACATCCCTCGAGAGGACAATCATAGGGCAGACTACTTATCCAAATTAACCAGCGAAGACGCGTCGTGCGATCCAAGCATCATGGTCGAACACCTATCGGAACCCGCCATCTCCCAGGACGAGATCATGGATTTCCAACCCAGTAACACTTGTTGGGTAGACATCATGAAGTCTTATATTGAGTTAGGAGAGCTTCCCGACCCTTGCAAAGCTAAGGCCTTAGTAAGAAGGGCCGCAAGATATCTGATTATGGACGGCGTGCTTTACCGCCATTCATTCTCGAAACCCCTTCGCGATGCGTCACGACCTGAGGAGGTAACGGGAATCCTAACAGAGCTACATGAGGAATGTCGCGCGCCATCTCTCCAATCGAACACTAGCACGAAGGTACTTCTAGCGGGATATTATTGGCGAAATTAGCGAAGACGCCAAATCTTATACGAGCATGTGATGCTTGCCAGAGGTTCGCAAGTATCCCCAGCTACCCTCGGTCGAACAAAGCATAGTGGTAGCTGCCTGGCCTTCGACATGTGGGCGTCGACCTCATCGGACCCTTGAAGAAGGGTCGCTCGGGTTCTTGAATACGTGGTCGTCGCGGTGGATTATTTTACTAAATGGGTCGAGGCTAAGGCCTTGGTAAAAACCAATACCAGGGACATAACATACTTTTTGCTCGATCAAATATGGACAAGATTTGGTGTTCCAAGAGTGATGGTTTCCGATCACGGACCTCAATTCAGAGACGAATTCGACAGATTCTGTGAGGAGAACAATGTTAAACATTGGCAATCATCCGTGTGCTACCCGCAAGGAAATGGGCAAGCCGAAAATGCCAACAAACAGGTCCTAAGTGTGTTGAAGAAGAGCCTGGGTGAGAAAGCAGGCCACTGGCCGGATCACCTTCCGGCGGCTCTATGGGCACTCAGGACGTCGCGAAAAATCACAATGAGGGAAACTCCTTTTGCTTTAACATATGGATCTGAGGCTATGGCGCCTGTGGAAATGGCCTTACCAAGCCCTAGGGTCGTTTTTTACAGCGAGATCAATAATACAGCGGCGCGTAAACTCGAGCTTGATCTAGTAGAGGAGCGGCGCATCCAAGCATACAGTCGTCTAGTCAATTATAAACAGGCGGCAAAGCGTCATCACGACAAACGTATTCGAAATCATCACTTCGCCGTCGGGGATTACGTTCTGCAAAAAAGACAAGCCACGGGCCACGAAGCGAAAAAAGGAAAGCTATCGGAAAACTGGGAGGGCCCCCTACGGATTTCGCGAGTTATCAAAAAGGGGACGTACATGCTAAGTAACAAGGAGGGCCGCGAGTATAATAGGCCATGGCATGCAGACAATCTGAAAAAATACTATATGTAACAAGCCAATTCAAATAAAGCTGTTCTTCCAAATTGTATTTACATCCTTGTCTTTTCGTCATCGTCAAAAATAAAAAATAAAAAATAAAAAATAAAAATGATGAAGTTTTTTCAAACATATCGATCAAGCCTGGACAAACTTCCATCAACTGCAGGATGGTTATCTTCCTCCGATCACATGTATGGAGGTCCAAAAACGACACCACGCTTGCAAAGGGCTCCACCGGATAAGTTTTTTCAAACATATCGGTCGAGAGTATGGAAGGGACCACTGGCGCCATCGCATAATTTGGTTATCGATCACGAAAGGCATGCGGCGACCAGTACCACGGCGACCTTGAACCACCGAGCACGCATATCTTAGTGCCTCGCGATGGATCAACACTCCCGATCTATATCCACTGATGGTCGCGAATGGCGTGCGAAAGGAGCGCCGCTCTCACTAACAACATCAAGATCGGCAGAGATAAGCGCGGGAATTTATAAACTTCTTCCACTCACGGTCGCCGCGAGAGAGAGGTCGGACGCAGATCACTCCCAAAGACCAAACCCCTGGTGCTCGGGAACAGGCTTCGCACATTGCAATGCCAAGACGGATCTGCCTATTTTCCTCATCCGCAAGGTCCCAGCGATCTCATAATGGGAGGAGGGATTTATAACGGGTATGTTAAAAACTTGGTTAATTCTCTCGGAGTAAAGATAACGGAACACCCGGAGAGAAATGCTACTCACGGTCCCGCCAGAGCTACTACCTCGCACAACACGGAATAAAATTCCCGTATCATGGTGACATTAACCGCTCCCAGAGGCTCAGCAATAAATTCCCACCAGCCAGAAAGCCGAACGCGCAGCATGGAGCCGTCTTCTATTCGTTGTTCATTTAAACCCCTCTCCCTCATAATGTCACGCCACTCAAAATAATCCCAGAAATAATCCTTGGCTAAAGGGGAGGCAGTGGTGAAAAAGGGGGAAACATCCCGGATAGGCCGAGCTTTCCATATCCGAACCCGGCTGCTTTCCCCTTGATGAGACATAGAGTCAGGGGATAAACGGTGAAGAGGATAATGAACGATTGAGGGAGAAAGAAAGCAAATTCAGTATGAGGCAAGAGGTAGAGTGAGTTCCAAAGTAACCCCCTTTTTATACCAGAGAAGGGATATAATCAACGGTTGGGATTAACTGGATCCTAGGGCCAGATATGCAAACTGCCCCGAAAACCAAGGCAACAGGAGCGCCAGACCATAAAGAGACCGAAATTTATGGCTACAGTTACAACTGACACCTAGTCATTAGGGGTCATAACTCTGCGTTAATGACACAGTCAAAGGCTGCTCTAACAGGCTCTATCTTCTGGCAAAAGCACTGCTCTCAATAAGGCCGCTGAAACTTTGAAAAATTAGCGTCGCGTAGCGACTATGGTTAGAACGAGACGACGACGTTTCATGACTGCTTGACGCCGCCAAATTATTAAGCAACCTCGCACGAATCAAGAGGACAGCACAGAGAATAAAATAACCTGTCACAGCCTCGCGAAAGGCCGCCAGATCGAATCAGCGACAGGAAAAGCCAAGTTTTATAAATTGAAAAAATGCAGAAAATAAATTGTCAAGATATTACAAATCAAGATTCAGTCAAATCACAAAAGTAAATAGTCAAAGTTACAAATCAAATTTTCAAAGAGCTCGCAGAAAAGTCCAAGAAATCTAGAGAGCATGCGGAGTAGGCGGGGTGCTGGTAAACTCGTCGCCTTGCTCGGAGGGCGGAGGCTTCTTCAACATCTCAAAGTTTACAGGATTAACAGGAGCAGGATCCCAAACAGGCTCGCCGCGTTTAAGCTGTTCAGTCTGAATCGAGGTAACGAGCTCGCTTGCATAAGGGATTTCCGGGTGAAAGACCACTAAATCGGGATGACCTTGATGCGTGTTCACCCACCGCAGCATATCTTCCAGAGTGATGTGCCCCCTGCCTCGATCAGCCCAGATACAGCGAGCTAGGTGACTAAAGCCCTGGTCAAAGCTATTCTCTATAAGGTCGAAGAAGTCATCCGAATTCTTGTAGGCAGCGACGGCCCCAGACTTGGCCTCCTCGACAGCCTCAGCCGTTTTCTTCGCAGCTTCCTCAATAGCTTTCTCAGCAGCCTCTTTGGCAGCCGTCTCCGCCTCAGCAAGCTTAACCCTCAACGCGGCGATCTCCTCCTGCGCCCCCGCATGATCCTTTGTCAAAGATGCAACTTTCTCATTGATCTCAGCGTCCAATTTAGAGTGCTCCTCCATGATTGCTTTCATCTTCTCCACCTCGCCAGCCGCATGCTTAGCCTTCTTTTCGGCGGTAACCCTCGCCTTATCAGTCGCCCCCAGCTGCGCCGTCACTTTTTTCACCTCTGCCTCGCGCCTCTCAGCGGCCTCAAGTACCCTATTTAAACGAGCACCGAGCTGCGGAAAACAGAGGGCAGTTAGCAAAAAAAAAAAAAAAAAAAAAAAAAAACTGGTCTTACCAGAGAAGCAGCAAGCCCGAACTGGCCACTGAGATCTCTAATTTCAGCAATCTCATCTTGAGGCGGAGAGTTGTCTTGAGCCGCAAAGCGGGCTAATATGCCCCGACCAATCTCCACTTGAACAAGATGTCAGGCAGTCAAAGGAAGTGGCCTAGAGGAATCACATCGGCGATTGCCATGTCTGGCGAGCTTTGGACAGTCGAGACCACAGGTGAAGCTTCGGATCCAACCAGAGGGCCTCTTTCCCGCTGTAGCCTCGAGGCAAAGCTTTTGGTGGCAGTGTCTCAGAGGGCGCGCTCTTCTCCACAGGAATTTCAGCCTCTTCAAGATGTACCGGACTGGGAGCGGACCGTTTGGGTAGGCGATCATCCTTCGCTTTCTCTGTTTGAGGCCGCTTTACGCCGTGCGACTCTTTGGCAGGGAGATGAGTCTTTTTCGAGGCACCAGCCTGACCTGGACTCGCAACAAGGGCAGATGATGTCGCAGCCTCCGGGTTAGGTGTCTCTTCGACAACCGAGGCGTCCACAGAGCGGGGCACTCTCCCTAGAGCTTTCTTCAGAGCCTCCTGTCTAGCATTGGCTGCCTTGTCTGCCTCCGCATTAAGCTTGTTACGGTGAGCCCTGCGAGCATTTGGATCCATGCCTACAAAAAGAAAGCGGTTTAGAGCCCAACAAAACAAAACGAACATTTACAAATAAATACAAGTGGACAAAGAAAGTTACAAAGCGGCCTAAGTATAGGATCGCCCCCGCATTCCGGGCACTCGGAGGGGAAACATTTGTTGATATGACAACCACCAACCCAGTCCGGATCGCAGCTCTCAGGTCCCACTCGTACCAAAGGCGCGGCATTCCCCCTGCCCACTAGGCCCGCCATACATACAAAAGGCTCGGCCAGATCAAGAAGTTCAACCCAAGAAATATTTCTCCGAGATGGCGCCGCCCCGTCCGACTGAATTAATGTCATCAGCCCCTTTACGTAGCGCCGCTCACTCACAGGGGGGTCGAGGATTAAAAGCGTGGATTTGCCTCCGCGAACTTCTGCCCTAGGAAAAGGCCAACCTACCTTCGACTCGACTTTCAGCACCCGCTGCCCCCACTTGTGAAACTTATTGGGAAGCGGGAATAGTAGGCGGGGAGTCTTCGCCCTCAGGGAGACTTGTCCAGGAATAGACGTCCCACAGAAGGAATAAAATTGCCCCAGTAAAGTCAACGTCGGCTCGATCTTCAGAATCCGGCACATAACGGTAAAGGCCATCAACTGGATAATAGCCCCGACGGCAAAATCAGAGGGAAGCGCCTGCATCTCCTTGCAGATCTTCACAAAGAAAGGATCGAAAGGCGGTCTCAGACCCGCACACAAATGATGGAAGTGGAGAATAAGGGTGTCCTCGGAGCGACGCGCGCTTACGTAATCCTTATGGTCCCCGGGTTTAAACTTATCGGACTCTTTCTTATAATCGAAAAAAGAAAACCGATACACACGGGTGTCGATACCGAATATGCTATTAATGGTCCTGTTGAGATCGCTGCTCTTGCACAGCCGGGACCATTTCTTATCAACGTCCTTCTCATACGCCGCCATGATCGCAAACTCTCGCATAGCTTCAGGATTGTTAGGGCGAGAGCTCTTCGACCGGGTATCGGCGCGCGTCTCACCAACCGTCATGGTTTGGCTCGCAACTTTTCTCTTCTTACGCTTTTTGCGGGCCTCCGATATCCTTCCGAGGCAATTCAGCATTTTCATCCTCACTGGACCCCATTAACTCGTGAATGCGCGTCTTGAACATAAGCTTCATCGTGGTCGGGGCGCCGCTAGTACTCGGGACCGCAGTTTGTCCTTCGGCTGGGGACGCGATCTTTTCAGCCCCATGAACAGTGGGAGACTTTTGAGCCCGAGCCTTCTCCTTAAGGTTCGCTCTACGCGGCGGATTTCTAGCAAAGACGAAGGCCTCCAATTCAAAAGGGTCGGCATCTATAGTAGCGACCTCATCAGCAGTAATCTCGCCAATATCTGCGCGAGTACTTTCCACTTCAACCTCGTCCAGTAGATCGCCAACTGAGGCCGCAGATAATATGGGGTCATCCTCAGCATAATCATAAACCTCCCTTTCCGTAGAGTCGTCGCCAGAATAATCATTCCCCGACATCCTGCAAAAACAAGGGAGGAAAAAGGTGGAGCTTTCAGACCTGGTATAATAATAAATTAGCCCAGGAAGGTGATCGCACCCACTTCAATACCGCCTCCTCCGTTTTTGCAAGAGATCGCAAATAAAATTACAGAGGATAGCAGGGGAGCGGGTGAAACCCCAATTTTCCCAGGAAAGCTATAATCTCTCCCCAGGAAAAATCCCCGTTTTTAATCGGAAACAAGGCAATGTTGCATCTCCATAGCAAAAAGAATGACAAATTGATATGTATGGAAAAACAAGGCAGGGATGGATGAGTAAACAAGTTGACAGAAAGGATTTCTTACCTGATTTGCTGAGAAAGATTGGAAAACCGCGTAAAAACTGGGAAATACTCAAGGAGGTAGCCGGAATCTTCAAAAGAACCGCCGTGAAATCCTAGAACCACTGCAGGAACGCCGTTGAACCTTCAAAAGCTCTGCCAAAAACTTGAGAATTCTAAAACAGCAAGCAACGGAGAAAGTAAGAAACGCTAAAAGTGTGAAGGGTGAGGAGCGAAAGCTTTATATAGGCAAGGGGTCACAATCGTGCGGGTTGGGAACGCTTCATCCAACGGTTCGGATTAGGCGGCGGTTATCGGTTTTGAAATACTGGCGTCCCTATCAAGACCCACGCAACTACCTGGCGATTCTTTGAACGGCCGCATCATTCCGCAGAGGAAAACCTGTAGGTCGACGTCACCACAATTGACGACCTCGCCCCACAAAATAGGCCCAGAGTTGCTTTGAGGTCGCATGCTTTGAAAGCACGGCCCTTAGCGAACAAGTCGCATCAGACGACAAGGTCGCAAAAAACAGACCCAAAGTTGCTTTGAGGTCGCATGCTTTGAAAGCACGGCCCTTAGCGAACAAGTCGCATCGAGGCGACAAGGTGCGCAAAAAATAGACCCAGAGTTGCTTTGAGGTCGCATGCTTTGAAAGCACGGCTCTTAGCGAACAAGTCGCATCGACGACAAGGTCGCAAAAAATAGACCCGAGTTGCTTAGAGGTCGCATGCTTTGAAAGCACGGCCCTTAGCGAACAAGTCGCATCGATCGACAAGGTCGCAAAAAATAGACCCAGAGTTGCTTAGAGGTCGCATGCTTTGAAAGCACGCCCTTAGCGAACAAGTCGCATCGCACGACAAGGTCGCAAAAATAGACCCGAGTTGCTTTGAGGTCGCATGCTTTGAAAGCACGGCTCTTAGCGAACAAGTCGCATCAGACGACAAGGTCGCAAAAATAGGCCCAGAGTTGCTTTGAGGTCGCATGCTTTGAAAGCACGGCCCTTAGCGAACAAGTCGCATCAGACGACCAGGCCGCAAAAACTGACCCAAAGTTACTTTGAGGTCGCATGCTTTGAAAGCACGGCCCTAAGTGTACAAGTCGCATCCGACGACGAGGCCATAAAAGGTGTTGATAATTACTCCATCCTTCATATCCTCAGGGAATATCATTAAAGCACGGAGTAGGGGGCCATTGATGGATATAAATAATTCCACCACCTCAACAGTGGGAGACAACCCACTGCGGCCATCCTCCGGCATGACAGAAGAGATCGCAAAGAGGGCGGCCACTGTGTTTCACCTCGCCGCGACCAAGGCTTTTGCGGCCCCAGGCAAGTCAAGAAGGGGCGCCAAGGGGACGAGGCAGGAAAAGGCTTGCTCCTTGCGACCTCAGAGAGATGGCCGCCGGTTGATCAAGATCTTTTCCCCACTTGTATCTTAGATATTTCGTCTTACTTAAATATCTAAGTTAAACCTATCTGTTAGTGGAATGTCTAATAGATTACTTATTCCCTAAGTTACCCCCCTCTATAAAAGGGGTGGTCATTGTAAACTAGAAGAGGATGAGATATATAAAATACACACTATACTTGCAAGCCAAAGCTCTCTCCATTCTAACTCTCTCCATACCACCACCCGCCGGAGTAACACCACACCTTAAATACAGCCAGATATCCACCATCTATACACCGCAAGGACACCCGTGACGATTTAGACATCTTCAAGTGGGTATGTGTTTTAGGATGACATCCCCCTTTTCAACATGGTCTCTGATAAAATGATGTCTTACATCAATGTGCTTTGTTCTTGAGTGCAATACTGGATTTTCTGTGATAGATATTGCACTTGTGTTATCACACATGATTGGAATTGTTTTCTCTTCTACTCTATAGTCCCTTAGTCGTTTGTCTTATCCACAAGATTTGTGCGCAACGACTACTGCCGCTATGTATTACGTTTCACCATTGATGTAGATATGGAGTTTTGCTTTTTACTGAACCAAGAGACTAGTCTGGTTCCTAGCATTTGGCAAGTTCCAGAGGTGCTTTTTCTATCTATTTTGCATCCAACGATAGTCGAGTCTGAATATGATATCAATGTAAATCCTCCATCTTTTGGATTCCAAATACCAACATTTAAAGTGTTTCTCAAGTATTTTATTATCCTTTTAGCTGCTAGAAGATGTGATTCTTTTGGTTGAGCTTGAAATCTTGCACATACTCCTACTGCAAATGCTATGTCAGGTCTGCTTGCAGTTAAGTATAATAATGAAGAGAGTTTGAGAATGTGATAAACACAAGAGTAAACTTCAACTTAGTTTATTCATTGAGTAAGAAGATGTATAAATAGATACAATTGAGATAGAGGGACTAGCTAGCTAGCTTGGGCGGCCACTTGAGTATGTAGATGTGGGCGGCAAGCATGCAAAAGTAAAAAGTAAAAGTTATGTCTATGACATAAAGTAAACTAGAGTTTGACATATTAATTGTTTATATGACTCACAATTAATATGTCTTTTACAATTAATTTTACAATTAAATAAGGTGTACAAAATATTATGCACGAAATCCTAAGGCTCGTGATCTGTGAGCACCTGTTGAAGCATCAATGATCGAGTCTATTGAGTAATATTTCCACACCCCCTCAAATCTGGTTGTATATGTTGATGCAACCAAGTTTGCTACTTAGTCTGCTTGAACATAAGAGGTGGAATAGCCTTGGTAAGAATATCGACGATTCGATCTGCTGAGGAACATCTTTGGAGTTGAATAATCTTGGCATCAATCGCTCCTTCGTAAAAGTGTCTCACAATGTCCACATGCTTGGTTTTATCATGATGGATGGATCTTCTCGCCATGCATAAGGCTGAATTATTATCACAACAGAGTGTGATAGGTTCTTTCGATTCTTTGAAGTTCGATCCAGTACTTTTTTAAGCCATAGAGCTTCACAAATGCCAAGTACAAGTGCCCTTAGTTCGACTTCGCAAGCTCGCTTCTTGACACAATGGGTTGTTTCTTGCTCCTCCAAGTAACCAGTTCCCCATATATATGAGCAATAGCCTGTGGTAGACCTCTCTGTCAATGTGACATCCAGCCCAATCGGCATCGGTGTAGACCTTGATTGATCTATCGATAGACTTGGTGAAGTGCGAGGCCTTGGCCAGGAGTGGATTTTAAATACCTCAAGATCCTATTCATCGCATCCCAATGTTGCTCAAGAGGGCAATGCATGAATTGATGACGGTGATCGACCCCATATGCAATATCGGGTCTTGTGTGAGAAAGGTATATGAGTTTGCCTACAAGCCTTTGATATTGTTCTTTCCTCGACAAAGAATGTCACCATGCAAGAGGGTATGGCCCGGGTCTACTGGAGATACTGAGAGTTTGCATCCCAAAGATGCCGCTTCCTTCATGAGGTCCAGGACATACTTCCTTTGGGAGACCCGAAATGCCATTGGTGTTTCTAGCTACTTCCATACCAAGAAAGTACTTGAGGTAGCCCGGATCTTTAACTTGGAACACCTTTGCCAAGAGAGTCTTCAAGTTACGGATCTCGGTGAGTCTTCCCAATGAAGGATGATATCATCCACATAAACAATTAGAATGGACCTCCTCCTGGTTGGTTGTCTTGACAAACATGGTGTGATCGAGTTGCATTGATGATATCCAGCAGCTTTAACCACGATGAGTGAGTTTTCCAAACCAGGCTCTTAGGGATTGCTTCAGGCCATATAGAGATTTCCGAGTTTGCATACCTTGCCCTGAGTGTGGGATTGACAAAACCAGGAGGTACATTCATATAGACTTCCTCGGTGAGATCACCATTGAGAAAAGCATTTTTGATATCCAATTGGTGTAGAGGCCATCCAGGTTGGACAGACTAGAGAGATCGAAACCACTGACGGTGTTGAGTTTTGCCACTTGGTGAAAAAGTTTCCTTATAGTCAATACCATAAGTTTGAGTGAATCCCCTTGCTACCAATCTGGCTTTGTACTTGTCAATTGTACCATCAGCATTGTATTTGATAGTGAATAACCATCTGCAGCTAACTGTCTTCTTGCCTTTGGGAAGAGTTGTGAGGTCCCAAGTATGATTATCCAGGAGAGCAGTCATCTCAGTTTTAACAGCAGCCTTCCACTTATCATTTTGAAGGGCCTCCTGAATATTTCTAGGGATAGAGTGAGAGTCCAGGTCCTGTGTAAACATGGCAAAGACAGGAGACAACTGATCATAAGATAAATAAGTATGAATAGAATGATCAGTGCATGATCTTTTCCCTTTCCTTAGAGCAATAGGTCTGTCATCAATGTCGATGAAGCTGCGAGGATCTGCAGATTCTTGAGTGTCGGCCGGCTCGGGATCGGCAGGCTCGAGTCGAGTTGGTTCTTTGAGGATCGATGAGTCTCTTTGTGAGTCGATAGAGATCTTGGGGTTCGATCTGCCGAGGATCGATGGAGTTCTTTGAGGTTAAGAGTTTTTGAAGGAAGGGGTTTAGGTCAATTTCTATCGTGTTTCCATCGTTGATCGCCTCGAGTGGACTTGTTTGTAGTAGGGAGTCCTTTCAAAAAATTTTACATCCATAGAATTGTAAAATCTCTTTTCGGAAGAGAGTAGCACTTGTAACCCTTCTGCCCTTTGCATATCCTAGGAATATGCACTTGTGAGCTTTGGGATCAAGTTTGCTTCGTGTTGGGCATGGATATAGACAAACACAGTACAACCAAAGATTTTTGGAGGTAATCGGGAAATAAGATGGGGCGAGGAGTGTGTGTCCAGTGGGGTTTTGATAGGAGTTTTGAAGCCTAGTACCTGTTTGGGAAGTCTGCTGATTAAGTATGTGGAAGTCAGTGTATGGCTTCACCCCACATATATTTCGAACATTTGTGGTAAACATAATAGACCTAGCCATTTCAAGCGGATGCTGTTCTTTCTCTCAAGAACCCCATTTTGCCGAGGGGTTTCAACACAACTCTTGATATGGACAATCCTTTATCCATCAAGAAATTATCGAGATGAGACTCATAATATTCAAGAGCATTGTCGGTCTTCAATATTTTGATCTTAGTGTCAAACCGAGTGGAGACCATGGTGTAAAATTCTTGAAAGATGGGTCCAACTTCGACTTATCCTTCATTAAAAATAACAAAGTGGTTACGGTGTGGTCATCTATGAAGGTAACAAACCACCTCTTTCTGTTATGCTTTTTACTCTTGAGGGTCCTCATACATCACTTTGTGAATTAAGGTGAATGGTGTGGATGGTAAGTAAGGTAATTTTGCATACACAGATTTGGTGAGTTTAGCAAACCGACAAATATCACATTGAAGATCATTCAAATTACAACCTTTAAACAATTCAGGATCTATAGACTTTAAATAACTAAAAGCGGGATGTCCTAGTCTATAATGCCATAACATGATATTGTCTAGGTTTTGAGTGCAGTTTCTTGAGGCGGTTCGATCTTGATCTTACATCTTGGCGAGGTTGACCACAAACAGACTGAGCAAGGTTTAGCAGTCCCAATCACTCGACTTTGAGGAATGATCTGGAATGTGCACCGATTCTCATTAAAAACAACAACAGTCAGTTCAAATCTTTAGTAAGTTTCTTGTGAGATGTGAGATTGCAATCTAATTTTGGAACAAATAGGACATTCTCGCAGCATATCTTATTAGTAAGTCGCACTGACCAAAACCTTTTGCACTAGAGATAGATCCATCGCCAGTCTTAATATTGTGAATTTGGGAACATGGCTTAAGTTGAGTAATGAGATTTTTATTACCAAATATATGGGATGAGGCCCCAAAGTCAACAATCCAGTTTCATTACTAATAGATAAGTAGAATTTACCTGTCTCGGCATGAGAGGCTATGTCGGTAGAGTGACTACCTCCCTTTTGTTGAGTTAGGAAGGCTTTGAATGCGACAAGCGAGCATTCAACTGTTGTCATCTTCTTCCTCACTTATGTGTGCCTTACGACTTTCCTTGGCAGGTCTGGAGGTCTTGGAGGAGTTAGGCTTGCCATGTAGCTTCCAGCAAGTGTCCTTGGTGTGAATAGTGCGTTTGCAAAGTGGTCACGAACGCCTTCCCGATTTTATCGGCCAGCTTCTGTAAGCCTCAGTAGCCTCAGCAGGGTTCCTGACAGTCAGCAGGGTGGCACTTTCAGTAGGGTTGTCAGCAGGGGGGTTCAGTGATGGCCAAAATAGTGACAGTCCAACTTTAATCGGCAGTGTACCGAGTCGGATGCACTATAGTAGCGAGCAAGGTCGTATCCCACGAGGAATCAATCGAGTATCAAAGCCGTTTTTGGACTTAGTTTAGGTCAACCAAGATATTTCAAGTTTAATTACACTAAAACAAAGTATAAACTAAAGATACTAAAGAGAGAAAAAGACATAGCCAAACTATGATCCAATTGATTACTTTCACCCCTCCAATCGATTAGCTCGGGAATGGGATTAACCAACCTACCAACCTCTACTTATATCGACTCATTCATGGGTGCAAACTCCTAAGCTAGTGTAAGACGCCATACAACAATCCAACACCCTTTGCCCGGTTCAACAGTCCGCCTTTAAGGATTTAAGCGGCCAAACAAGATTAACGCGCTAGAGTTGCCCGATTTCACAACCGATTGAACCTCACTCCTAATCAATCTAAACAACTCAGTTGATTATAAGGAATGATCTTAAAACCCTTTTCCCACACCCTTCGCAACATACATTTATAAAAGTGGTGTGTGAGTTCATGAACTAGGTGTACAATCTAATTCAAGCATTGATAACAAGTTTTAAGACATGAATTAAATCAATATAACAACAATTAAACACTACCCATTCCCAATTTCATCAATTAGAGGGTGATTTCATCAATCTTCACATAATTTGGCTATGAAAAGTTTAGCTACTCATCATTAAACAAGAAATAACAATCAAAACAAGAATTGAAGCCATAAAACAAGAAGAAAGATGCTATTAATTACCAAAATCGCAGCAAATCCGGATTACATCAAGTTTCAACACCACCCATTGTCAATTGATGATGAAGAAGACCCAAAATGATAAAATCCAAGAGTAGAGACGAAACTATAGCTAGAATCTAAGCTAAATTTAAGTAGTATCTAGTGTAGGAATTAATCTAAGGGTGAGGGGGAAGAATTTCGACCTAGAGATGAATTTGGGGATCAAGGAGTGAATTCTCAAGTGTAGAAAGTAGAGGGGAAGTATCTAAAAATCTGTGTAAAAAGATAAATATATGCTCCAAAAATTATGCTTGAAACGGCCTAATGTGCGCACATTCCACCTGGTGTGCGCACACAATACAACCTGTCCATCCAATGTGCACACACCTTTCTGAATGTGCGCACATTCCTTCTGTGTTAATATTCAGCTTTGATAGGCCTTCAGTAATTGGGCAATATCTCTGTGTGTAGAGCTCCGATTTGAGTGATTCAAAGTGCGTTGGAATGCTCATTCAATTATCTATAAATTTCATGAAGACCTCAAGTCCATAAAATGCCTCCAACAATGCTGAAAGTGCAGATAAAGTGAATGTAAGGCGAAAACATCAACTATTTTTGATCCGTTCCATTTCCGGGCTTCGGTTTCATCACTCTAAGTCTCATGCCTCATCTTCCGGGCTCACGAGTCACCTATTTCCTGCATTTCCATAGCACAATATACCAAGCATAATCCCGCAAGATAAATAGGGCTCGAAAAGGGCCAAAACACCGTAAAATGATAAGGTTTTCCATCAATTTGATGGATTGCCTCAAAGTGAGTGTGCAATGTATTTTGCCCTATAAATGGTCTAAAACTACCCAATACAAGCCAAAAGTGTCATAAATTGGGGTTAAAACATGCACCGGAGCATAGTAAAGTTGACTCTCATCAACCACCCCCCACTTAGCGTTTGCTCGCCCTCGAGCAAAATGAGCGTTTTAAAAGAATCCAAAGAGTCAACGTTACACGCATAGGTCAAGCCAATCACATATCAAATATAACCAACAAGTAAAAGAGTAAATGAATGCAACTTAACCATACCTTATCAAGCAAATGGGATGTGTGTGTGTGAATAGCTTTTCCTACATTTACCACGGCTCACCGGTTCGGATTATGGATGCCAGGTTAATACGACTACACCATAGGCTCATACTTCATTAGCATCTCCACTAATCGAGGTCAACCGAGGTTAAGTAAGGTCAAGTAGGACTTGCACGGTTGTAACATTAGGCTAGGGACGGGGCTAACCGAAGGGAATTTCTGGGGAATAATCAACAAAGAGATAAAAACGAGCAAGCTTAATCACGGGTGTACAATGTAAAACGTAGCTAGCTCTACCCTTCTCTAGCTAGCTCAAAATGAGCCTAGAAACATGATTCATTAAGTAAAACGCCATATCGCACTATATATCAAGTGTAACGAGGCTCAAATGTTGATGAAATCATGTTTCCAAACCGGAGACTCGTCCCAAACACCAACATCACTAATCAAATCAAAACACAAGTCTTAAAATGCTTGGCTTTCTTTGACTCAACCTTTATTACACTTTTATTGACTTTAATGCAAGCTTTCTTTGATTGATTTCATTTTCTTTTGAGTTTTCTTCTTCTTTTTTTTTTTTTTTTTTTTTTTTGTAAGAAACTTTTTGAATTTAGAAAGCTGCACTATACAATTTAAATAGGTTTGAGTCAAAGGCCATCACATACATACAATATAAAAATGAGCTCATACCCTCCAAATCGTGTAATAGCTCGTAAAAACTAACTCCTCTATACATACGTACTCCTCCACCACCCCACACTTGCTTTAGCAAGTGTGCTCAAAATGAAAAGATTAAGCTTGACTCGTAGGGTGTCCAAGGGAACGTAGACCACAAATAAGGCTTGGGGTCGGGAAATTACGGGCTACAAACGAATGGCTAAGTGTCGGATGGGGGTCTAACCATCCTACCAAGGCTTAGAAGGGTTACTGTGGAATATGTCATGGGATGGCTATCTGGCTCTAGTTAGGTCAAAGAAATGCCATAACTATCGTCCCAAACTCTACCAAGGTCGGCCTTTCTATTTCGTCTCGAAGTTAATGGTATGAGTTCTAGATAGCCGAATTGTGCCTAAGTCTACCATAATCGGTCACTAGTCACCGTGGTTCATGAAATCGAAGCTATACATGCATGAAAATCTCATTTCCAAGATAAGGTAGTAAGCCAAGTAACATGAATTCAAACATTCACTACTCCGTTTATCCTATCAATGTGAAGGCTCAACATACGAATGCAACATCAATACCATGGAAAAAATTAAAAAGTGCTCAAATTTTTGCTAAAGAAGTGACCAAAACACTAAGCATACAACACAATGGCCAGAAAAACAATGAAGCACATATCAAAGCTAAGCCTACCACCCCCCCCACTTTAAATGCAACACTGTCCTCAGTGTGTGAATGATAAAGGAGAAAGAAGGCTTAGCTTAACCCGGGAGAGAGGCGCAAACCATGTACATGACTTATCCATGAAATTTCCACTCGTATACCTGAAGCCATTTGACAAAAACACCAAGAAAACGTATGCACGGGGAACAGCCACCGTGCCAAAAGCAAGCAACAGATATCGAGATATAATCAAAAAAACGCAAAGTCATAAACATGATCATATGAAAGCAAAAGGGGAACCAACTCGGGGCGCATGGGATGAAAAGACAATCAAACAAGTAAAACAACATCCATGCATAAAAATACGAGCCAACCACGGATCGAAGAAGAACCACTCAAAAACGGTACCAATATCCCCCAAAGTATCACCCTAGACCACTCCTAGCACCAAAAACTAAAGCAAAAACAGAGAAACGGTGGGTTGCCTCCCCCGAGCGCCTTTGTTTTACGTCATTGGCTTGACTTATTAAGAAACTAAAAGAAAAGCAACAAAACACGAGTGGAATGAAAGAAAAAAATTGCACATCTTTTGCTAAATAGCCTCAAGAACATGGCAATTTAAAAAAAAAAAAACTTTCATCTACTTTTATTTAGAACAAAGATAAAACATCTACCTAAAACATTCTAAGTTTAAAGTCCTTAGTTCGACTTCCTATCTGCGACAATGCTAAGGATAGTTATACCAAAGGAAAGCAAACCGTTGCGCCTCCCTACACAAATCAAAAGAATTGAGCATACCCTTAAAATAGAGCAAGAAAAACAAGAGGCTCAATCCCCACCACCATGATTGGTTCAAGAAATTTACCATGCAACTCAATGAATTCAACTTCCCCGAATGAGAGCATATGCCAAGTAGCAAAGATTCAAACACCAAGCAATAACATTTTGGCTCAACCACAACATCAACATATTCAATATGATCCACCACCACAACTTTTTCAATAAGGTTCAAAGAAGAAGGAATAATTGATTCACTAGTAGCATGATTCGTACCTTCTTCATAACACTCATGATGGGTGTTTACCTCAAGAGTCGACGGTGGAGCAAATGAAATTTCATCATTTTTAGCACTCCGTTCAGCCTTCCTCTTCTCAACCAATTGCTCTACCCGATTCTCCAAATTATTTAATGCCGATTGAAGAGTGGTGGTAGTGTTGTTGGCATTTGTTCTAATGTCCCTCAATTCCCGACTATGCTCTTGCAAAGTCCGGCCTTGCTCTTGCAAAGTCTCATTGATTTGCTCTAAGAGGATGTCGGTTGAGCTCTTTTGTGGAGGAAGAGGTATTTGTGGAGGTTGAGCATATTGTAAATATGCACCGGGGTGTTGAAACTGAGAACTTGGAGGACTCTCCCACTCATTGTTGTATGGTGATGTGTATGGGTTGAACTGATAATATGGCTGGAATCCAAAACCCATAGCACCGAAATTAAAGCCTCCAAAAGAGTAGGGAGAAGAGCCCTCATGGCCATACGGATCCATACACTGCAATTCAAGGGAAAAAACAAGAACACAATCAATGTATCTAGTCACCACCACTACCGCAATAGATGGTGTGACTTTTCAACAAAAATCCAACATCAAGAAAAAAAAACAAAAGAAATAAAACAACCTAAGCCTAAGTCTTCCAATGACTTAAGAGATATCGATTAATCCCCCGGCAACGGCGCCAGAAAACTTGATGGCCAAAATAGTGACAGTCCAACTTTAATCGGCAGTGTACCGAGTCGGATGCACTATAGTAGCGAGCAAGGTCGTATCCCACGAGGAATCAATCGAGTATCAAAGCCGTTTTTGGACTTAGTTTAGGTCAACCAAGATATTTCAAGTTTAATTACACTAAAACAAAGTATAAACTAAAGATACTAAAGAGAGAAAAAGACATAGCCAAACTATGATCCAATTGATTACTTTCACCCCTCCAATCGATTAGCTCGGGAATGGGATTAACCAACCTACCAACCTCTACTTATATCGACTCATTCATGGGTGCAAACTCCTAAGCTAGTGTAAGACGCCATACAACAATCCAACACCCTTTGCCCGGTTCAACAGTCCGCCTTTAAGGATTTAACTGACCGAAACAAGATTAACGCGCTAGAGTTGCCCGATTTCACAACCGATTGAACCTCACTCCCTAATCAATCTAAACAACTCAGTTGATTATAAGGAATGATCTTAAAACCCCTTTTCCCACACCCCTTCGCAACATACATTTATAAAAGTGGTGTGTGAGTTCATGAACTAGGTGTACAATCTAATTCAAGCATTGATAACAAGTTTTAAGACATGAATTCGTCAATATAACAACAATTAAACACTACCCATTCCCAATTTCATCAATTAGAGGGTGATTTCATCAATCTTCACATAATTTGGCTATGAAAAGTTTAGCTACTCATCATTAAACAAGAAATAACAATCAAAACAAGAATTGAAGCCATAAAACAAGAAGAAAGATGCTATTAATTACCAAAATCGCAGCAAATCCGGATTACATCAAGTTTCAACACCACCCATTGTCAATTGATGATGAAGAAGACCCAAAATGATAAAATCCAAGAGTAGAGAAGAAACTATAGCTAGAATCTAAGCTAAATTTAAGTAGTATCTAGTGTAGGAATTAATCTAAGGGTGAGGGAAGAATTTCGACCTAGAGATGAATTTGGGGATCAAGGAGTGAATTCTGAAGTGTAGAAAGTAGAGGGGAAGTATCTAAAAATCTGTGTAAAAAGATAAATATATGCTCCAAAAATTATGCTTGAAACGGCCTAATGTGCGCACATTCCACCTGGTGTGCGCACACAATACAACCTGTCCATCCAATGTGCACACACCTTTCTGAATGTGCGCACATTCCTTCTGTGTTAATATTCAGCTTTGATAGGCCTTCAGTAATTGGGCAATATCTCTGCGTGTAGAGCTCCGATTTGAGTGATTCAAAGTGCGTTGGAATGCTCATTCAATTATCTATAACTTTCATGAAGACCTCAAGTCCATAAAATGCCTCCAACAATGCTGAAAGTGCAGATAAAGTGAATGTAAAGGCGAAAACATCAACTATTTTTGATCCGTTCCATTTCCGGGCTTGGTTTCATCACTCTAAGTCTCATGCCTCATCTTCCGGGCTCACGAGTCACCTATTTCCTGCATTTCCATAGCACAATATACCAAGCATAATCCATAAGATAAATAGGGCTCGAAAAGGGCCAAAACACCGTAAAATGATAAGGTTTTCCATCAATTTGATGGATTGCCTCAAAGTGAGTGTGCAATGTATTTTGCCCTATAAATGGTCTAAAACTACCCAATACAAGCCAAAAGTGTCATAAATTGGGGTTAAAACATGCACCGGAGCATAGTAAAGTTGACTCTCATCATTCAGCAGCATCACTTTCCTCCTGCTTTCCTCATGTTTGACCTCAGCAAACATGGATTTGAGATTTGGAAGAGGTTTAGTAGCAAGAATCCTACCTCTGACATCATCAAGAGTAGGATTCAGTCCAGTAAGGAATTTGAATACTCTCTTTTTCTCGATGATGTCTTTAAAGAGTGCAGCATCTATAACATCATTCCAGGGGTGAGTTTCCAACATATCTAGGTGTTGCCATGCCTTAGATAGTTGATTAAAGTATTGAGTTCTGAGACATATCCCCTTATGCTGCAATTTTGAATCTGAGCTTGAGTTCATAGACTTGGATGTATTGTCCTTTTTGAGTAAAGGTCTCGGCATTGTCCCAGATTTCCTTAGCGATGTCATACATCATGAAGTTCTCACGATCTCTTTTGTCATAGACCTCGTGAGGATGGTCATGACTTGGTTATTTTCTGTGTCCCATGCTTCAAACTTGGGGTCGGTTTAAGAGAAAGGCAGTTTGGAACAGACGGATATCCCATCTTGCCCTGGCCAGAGATATACATTTTCATAGACCTTGACCATAGCAAGTAATTGTTACCATCAAGTTTATGATTTGTAAAGAAGAGTGTTCGATTATCGATCTGTGAGGCATTGTGAGTCTCTTGAAGAAGATGAAACATCGAGATAATGTTGACATTTTTCGAAAAGAACCGAGTTTTGCGGCGGATTTTTAGAACTCAAGTAAGTCTCGATACCATGAAGAGAGTTTGAGAATGTGATAAACACAAGAGTAAACTTCAACTTAGTTTATTCATTGAGTAAGAAGATGTATAAATAGATACAATTGAGATAGAGGACTAGCTAGCTAGCTTGGGCGACCACTTGAGTATGTAGATGTGGGCGGCAAGCATGCAAAAGTAAAAAGTAAAAGTTATGTCTATGACATAAAGTAAACTAGAGTTTGACATATTAATTGTTTATATGACTCACAATTAATATGTCTTTTACAATTAATTTTACAATTAAATAAGGTGTACAAAATATTATGCACGAAATCCTAAGGCTCAGCAGTCTGCTGAGCACCTGTGAAAAGCCTCAATGATGAGTCTCTTTGAGTAATATTTCCACAAATAATGATCCAATAATTCCTCTATACAATTTTTGATCAACATCTTTTCCTCCTACATCTTTTCCAAGTATGACTCTGGCACACATTGGTGTGTCTGCTGTGCCACTTGTATCCATCCCATACTTGTGTATCAAATCTCTTGTATACTTTGCTTGACTAATGAAAATGTCATCCTTCATTTGCTTTACTTGAAGGCCAAGGAAGTAGTTTAATTCTCCCATCATGCTCATCTGAAATTTGCTTTTCATCAGGTTTGCAAATTTCTCACACAGCTTTTCATCCTCTGATCCAAAGATTATATCATCAACATAGATTTGCACTAGCAAACTGCTTGCTCCTTCCTCCAGTTTAAAAAGAGTCTTGTCAATAGTTCCTTTGCTGAATCCATTCTTGATCAGAAACTATGACAGTGTTTCATACCAGGCTCTAGGTGCCTGTTTGAGTCCATAGAGGGCCTTCTTGAGTTTGTATACTTTGTCTTCTTTTCCTTTAATTTGAAATCCAGGAGGTTGTTCTACATAAACTTCTTCTTCCAAGAGTCCATTTAGGAATGCACTCTTTACATCCATTTGATAGACTTTGAAGTCTTTGTGTGCAGCAAATGCTAGAAAAAGTCTGATTGCTTCCAATCTTGCTCTTTGGAGAAAAAGTTTCATCATAATCTATTCCTTGACTTGGGAATAGCCTTTTGCAACTAGCCTTGCTTTGTTTCTAACAACAGTTCCTTGCTCATCCATCTTGTTCCTGAATACCCATTTTGCACCAATGATGTTGGCCATTTCAGGTCTGTCAACAAGTTCCCAGACTTCATTTCTTTCAAATTCATTTAGTTCTTCTTGCATGGCTGTGATCCAATCTGCATCTTGGATTGCATCATCTATGGTCTTAGGTTCCACTTGTGATAAAAGCGAGTTAGCATGTGCTCCAGTTGTCTTCAGTTCGACTCTGTGTGAATGTCTCCAATGACTTGTTCTTCGGGATGGTCTCTTAGCCAATTTAAATCTGGTTGAAGTTGATCTTCACTTGGTGCTTCCATACCTTCATGCTGAGCATGAACTTCAACTTGAGGAGCTTCATCCGGTGTGTATTGGTATGTGGCTCCTCTTGATCTTCAGAATGATGATTCAGGATAGTAGTTGGTATGGTTGCATTTGTATAGATTTCTCTTTGTGGTGCTTTCTCTTCTTGATCTTGAAGATCTTCACCATTTGTGTTTGGTTCATCAAAAACCACATGTATTGATTCTTCAATCACCAAAGTTCTTTTATTTAGTACTCTGAATGCTTTGCTGGTGTCTGAGTATCCCATGAAGATTGCTTCATCAGCCTTCTCATCAAAGGTATCTGATTGATTCTGTTTAAGACAAAACATTTTGATCCAAACATATGAAAATATAAGATATTGGGTTTTCTACCATTCCATATTTCATATGGAGTTTTTCCATGGTGTTTGTTGATGATTGATCTGTTTTGTGTATGGCATCTTTGTGTTTGTTTGCTTGATTAAAATCTCTTTGGTAAACATGCTTACGCTATCATTGTCTGATTTGCTTCCTTGATGGTTCTGTTTCTTCTTTCTGCTACACCATTTTGTTGTGGAGTTCTGCTGCGAGATAGTTGATGTAATACTCCATTTTATTCACAATAGGTTACGATAATTTCATTTAGAAATTCGGTGCCTCTATCGATCGATCTTGATAATCTTTAGTTCTTTCTCATTACGGAGTCTTCTCAACAAATCGCGCGACTTCTTGAGTGTTTCTTTCTTCTTATTCATGAAGATGGTCCAGGTGTACTTTGAGAAGTCATCCACCACTACAAGAGTGTATTTCTTACCACTCACACTCACTTGGTGTGGTGGTCCAAACAGTCCATGTGTAGCAGATGTAGAACTCTTGTTGTACATTGATGAGGCTTTGACTTGAATGAGCTTTTTATTTGTTTTCCTTTCTGACAAGCATCACATAGACTTTCCTTTTTGAATGTGATCTCTGGCAGGCCTTCAACTAACTTGCTCCTTAATAGTTTGTTGATGGTCTTGAAATTCAGGTGATTTAATCTTTTGTGCCAAATCCAGCTTGTTGATTGTTTATTCTTGACAAGTAGACATGTTTCTGCCTTAGCTGTTCTCCAATCCACCACATACATGTTGTCTTGTCTTCTTCCTGCAAGAACTATTGTGTTGGTTTGACTGTGAATCACTTTGCATCCTTCTTTGTTGAAGTGCACATTGTAGCCTTTGTCACAAAATTGACTGATGCTCATCAGTTGAAGTTAAGTCCACTTGACATATGCCACATTACGAATCTTTAGATTGTTCTTGATTATTGTGCCTTCCCCTTAATTTTGCCAGGTTTTCTTTACCTCCAAATGTGACTTTAGGTCCATCAAAAGCTTTGAAGTCAGTGAGCCATCTCTTGTTTCTGTCATGTGTGCTGGAACATCCACCGTCTATGTACCGGACATCCTACAAAAGCAGTTAATTAAGTTTAGGTACCCAAAAGCTGTTTGGGTCCATACACATAGCAATCATGCCTCCCATACCAGGGGTGTATCAAAAGGTCTTCTTTTGGATAATTGAAGTCATCAACTTCATATGTATAAGGCATGGCGAGAATAGCTTCTAGTATTTTTACCTTGAAAGGTATTCGATACTTTTCTCCACCTTTTGGTGCATTTGCATCCTTCTTTACTTTCCAAAATGCATTGAAAACCTTTCTTGCTTCATGTGTCTAGGAGACAGTTGGTTTTCTTAAACACATGATGCATTTTGTGGAATGGTTTCTTCTTGTATTTTGCGGGAGCAACATTCCAATCATCCTCTGAAGGGTAAAGTCTTCCTTTTCCTTTTAGATGGTTTTTGTTCTTGATTAGTTTGGAATGAGGATTTAGTTTGTTTGTTTCACCACACCGGGTTTTGACTTCACCGAACAGGATGATCTGTTGGAGACATGGTGCATCTCTTTCTAAATTTTGGTCCACTAGTGGTCCTCAATTTAAATTGTGTTGACCATTATTCCTACGTTCATCACATTGCTATAACCAAGACCAGATCTGGATCCAAACCTTTTTGGGGGTTTGTAAGCTGGTGCCTTTAGTGGTGCAGTGGATACCTTCACTGGTGAGGAGATTTCCTTAACTGATCTGTTAATAACAGATGTATGATCATCTGCTTTTTGTTGATCATTTAAGTAGGTCTCCTTACTAGTTAATTCAGCTTTTGCTTTATCCAGTTCTTTCTTTAACCTCTTATTCTCTTTCCTTAGATCCTTGCATTCCTTTTCTAGAATTTCATGATTCTTTTCAATTTCATCAAATTTATTCATGAGATTTTGGACTAGGTCTGCTGTATCTAATGGAAGACTAGAGGATTGTGCAGTGTTAGATGTGGATGCATTAGATGAAGAAGCAGGGAACTAGATGTTACCTCGGTTTCATCTGATTCTTTAGCCATTAAACATAGGCTTGTTTCCTCAGTGTCTGAGCTATCACTTTTATCTTCATCCAATTCTTTGGTCATGAGACATAGGCATGCTTTTTCATTTTCTGAACTGTCTTCTTCATCACTATCATCTGAGTTATTGTCGGATGATTCTTCATCTTTTCAACTCTTTGGATTACGCCTTAAGTGCCTTCTTGCTTCTTTTCTTTTCAGATGCTTTGTATTTCTTCTTTTCATCATCTTTGTCATTTTCTTCAGGACAATCAGCCTTGAAGTGACCTTTCTTGTTGCAGTTGAAGCATCTGTATTCATCATCTTTCTTCTTCATGTCTCTGGTTGAGCTTGACTTTTTGTTTGATGATGAATTTCCTTTGAATGGCTTCTTTTAAACTGTCAAAGCGTTTAACTAATAAAGCTACCTGTTCTTTTAGTTCTTGTGTCTCTTTCTTTGATGCATTCGACAAAGTTACTTTCTTTGAGGTGCGACTAATGCGGTGATTTTGTGTGTCTCTGCGGAGCACCATCTTCATTTGTTCAATTCGAATTCATGAGCTTTTAATTGGGACATCGATTAGTCGAGTGTCGGTGCTTGCAAGATTTGTTGTTCCTCACGATTCATCGATGTTATGATCTTCCATCTTTCGGTAGTCCCTCAAGATCTTCAAGCATACTTCTTTTTAGGGATATGTGTGACCAAGCTGTTGCAGTTCACTGATGATGCTTGAGAATCTGTTGTCCATCTGATCAATGGATTCACCTGCCTTCATCTTGAAATTTTCAAACTTCTGTTTTGCAACAAATGGTTTATTTTCTTTGATTGCTTGGATCCTTCATTGATTAGTGCCGACTTGTCCCACATCTCCTTTCTTTGTTTTGCAATCCTTTATTCTCATGAACATGTTCTTTGTCTAGAGTCTTTAAGATCATATCTTTTGCTACAAAGTCTAGGTTTGCTCTTCTTCTATCATCTTTGGTCCAATCTTTCTTGGGTTTGTTTATCTCCTTTCCTTGATCTGCTCCTGTGCCTACCACAGTAGTGATCATGATTGGGCCGTCGTTGATTACATCCAGCATCTCCTCATGAGTTGCTGCAAGATGAGATAACATTCTTATTTTATATTCATCAAAATTATTAACATTGAAAACAGGTACTTTTGACAAGAAGTTTGAGGAATCCATCAGTGCAATTGAGGATATAAATGACAGTGAATGAAAAACTCAGATTTGAAAACTACTTTGAAAATATGTGATCTCCTTGTTACCAGAAATTAGATCTGAACAGGTTCTGATACTAGGAACACTGCTCTGATACCAATTGTTGGTCCCGAGAGAAGGTGAAACTATAGTCGAGAAGGGGGTGAATGACTATAGTGGAGTTTCAAAAACTTTTCTTCTTCTAGTTAAAAGCTTTTGGGCAGCGGATAAGTCCCTTCTTCTTGTATTGTTTTCAAATCGGTTTAGAGCGGACCACGGATGCAAATTATGATGTATGCAAATTAAATGAATCTTTGTAAAGTAAATTGCGAAATTAAATTGACACAAGGCTTATAGTGGTTCGAGGGTGGTGTAATCCCTTAATCCACTCTTCTCCTGTGATGATTGGAGGAATTCACTATTGTTTTCCACGAGATACAATAGTATGATTGTCCTTGGCTTCCCAAGCTTCACAATCTACAAGACTATCACTCCTTGGCTGCGGCGGCTTGGTGATTCGATCTTCCTTCTTTGTTCCTTAAGATCAAGATCCTTCAACGGCTATCATAGATTCAACTCCTTCTCAGTTGCCTCTGATTCGATTGCTTGATTTGATGTGAATGTGATTCACACACTTGCTTGATCAATCCTCATTTACGAGTATGACTTTGTAGCTTTGAAGTGCAGTTGATCACTAGATGTATCCTTGTAATTTGAGAGAGAAGGCTTTTCAAATTGTGAGTTTACGCTAGATTTTTCTTTCTTGATTGTTGTTTTCTTTTACTGTCAATGCCTTCTATTTATAGCCTTGAATACCTTCGTTTTGAAATTCCGTCCGTTGGCTATATTAATGAGGAATAATCCTTGATTTTATTCTTGATTCCCCTTAATTGTATTCTCCTTAACTTCGGTGATCGGATTCTTTCTTCAAGCGTATAGCGAGATAATCCGTCCTTGATTGATCCTTTAAATGATTTGAGCATTTAATGCATGATCTTCTAAATCTTCATCGTATATCAATTACGGCCTTGTAGGTGTCTCTTCGCCGTTTCTAGAATGGTCGAGTGAGCCTCTTGACTTAGCCGTCACTTCTTCTTCCCATTTGTTTTGTTTTCTCTTTGCGAAAGTCAGTTTACTCGGCCCGATTCACTTTGTTTCCTTCTTTGTTCTAGTATTTGGAGAGTCTTTGAACTTCACTGATCCTTGATTTGGGTGAGACCAGTGTACACCATATTTGAACATTTGAGTTTTATCATTTAAAACATAACTTATACTTAACCAAGGTCATCACAGACTTCTTTGGTTATAAGTCAGACCATAAAGTCTTCATTACCTCTCTGCTGGTGCTTGGCTGGCTTCACTCTGCCGAATATCTGTCTTTGCTTTGCCATCCTACCAACTAGTACAATACTTGTCGACTTAACTTATACAACTTGTCGGACCTAAGTAAAGACTTATACAGAGAATTCTAACTTATTTCAGGCTTGCTATAACAGCTAGTATGGCCATCATCAAAACATAATAACATGTTCCTAACAATCCAAAACACAAGACCTTAGCATATCCTCAAGAGTCTGAATTGTTCTCTCTGACTGCCCACCCGTCTGTGGATGAAACGCTGTACTCAAATCAATCTTCGTCCCAAAAGCTTTCTGCAAACCTTTCCAGAAGCGACTGATAAATCTGCTATCCCTGTCGGATACAATAGATAGAGGCACACCATGAAGCTTCACTATATTGTCAATATACATAGTAGCGAACTTCTTTATAGGCATGTCCACTCTACATGGCAAGAAATGGGCTGATTTTGTAAGTCTATCCACAATCACCCAAATCATGTCATGACCGTCCTTAGTCTTAGGCAAACCGGTGATGAAATCCATCGTGATATTCTCCCATTTCCATTCTGGTACCTCCAAGGTTTTCAACAAACCTCCTGGCCTTCTGTGTTCTGCTTTCACTCTCTGGCATGTATCACATCTTGCCACAAACTCCGCGATTCCTAACTTCATACCAGGCCACCAATACCTTTCCTTGAGATCTCTATACATCTTAGTGGCTCCTGGATGTACCGCAAAAGCAATCTTATGAGCTTCATCCATAACCTTCTCTCTTAGGCCATCCACATCGGGCACACACAAAGCGGTCTCCGTGCCAAAGATGACCCTCTTGTCCAACTGATAACCCACTGTAGGCTTCTCTCGAGCCACCCGCTTCAAATTAATCAACACCGGGTCTTTATCTTGCTTAGCCCGAATATCATCTAGCAAATCTGACATTGCCATCAATGGCGCCAAATTCTGAGCTTCACCCTTCCTTTCAATCACTTGAATCTGCATCCTATCCAACTGATCCACAACTTCTTGCAAGGTAGTGATAGCATTAACCGCTCGCCGCCTAAGTGCATCAGCTACAACATTCGCTTTACCCGGATGATATTGAATGTCCAAATCGTAATCCTTCACGAACTCCAACCATCTTCTTTGTCTCGTGTTCAAATTCTCCTGAGTAAAGAAGAACTTAAGACTCTTATGATCCGTGAAGATCCTTGCCTTGACACCATACAAGTAGTGTCTCCAAAGCTTCAGAGCAAAAACCACTGCTGCCAACTCCAAGTCGTGTGTAGGGTAATTCTTCTCATGCGCCTTTAACTGCCTAGATGCATAAGCAATTACCTTCCCTTATTGCATCAGAACACAACCCAAACCTTGACCCGATGCATCCGTATATACATCATAATTATAAAAAACTTCTGGTAATGCTAACACAGGTGTTGTGGTCAACTTTTCTTTCAAAGTCTCGAAAGCTTCCTCACATTCACTAGTCCACTCATACTTAACATTCTTTTGAGTAAGCCTCGTGAGAGGTGTAGCTATCTTAGAGAAATCCTTTACAAACTTCCGGTAGTACCCAGCTATACCCAAGAAACTTCTTACCTCTGTTACTTGATGTCGGTCTAGGCCACTTATAAACGGCTTCTATCTTTGTTGGATCCACCTTAATGCCTTCTCCAGAAATTATATGCCCACGAAAACTAACTTGGTCCAACCAAAACTCACACTTAGAAAACTTGGCATACAATTTGTTCTCCCTTAAGGTCTGTAGAACTATCCGTAGGTGTTCTTCATGCTCTCCCTCATCCTTAGAGTATACCAAGATATCGTCTATAAAAACTATCACAAACTAATCGAGATAAGGCATGAAAACTCTCTGCATCAAGTCCATGAACTTCGATAGAGCATTAGTGAGTCCAAATTGCATAACCAAAAACTCATAATGTCCATATCTCGTACTAAAGGCTGTCTTAGGTATATTTGACACCTTGATCTTCAACTGATGATAACCGGACCTAAGATCAATCTTAGAGAACACCTTCTTACCTTGCAACTGACTGAACAGATCATCAATCCTTGGTAAAGGATACTTATTCTTGATTGTCAGTTTATTCAACTCTCTGTAATCGATGCACAAACGCATACTCCTATCTTTCTTCTTCACAAACAAGACCGGTGCTCCCCACGCCGATGTACTTGGCTGGATGATGTTTTTCTCTAGCATCTCCTTAAGGTGAGTTTTCAACTCTTTCAACTCATTTGGTGCCATCCTATAAGGTGCTTTAGCCACTTTGGTGATGCTCCTGCAATCAATTCGATCTCAAACTCTATGGCCCTATCAGGCATGTGTCCAGGCAAATCTTCCGGGAAAACTTCAGAAAAGTCCTTAGCTACACGAGTCTCCCCTAACTCGGGCCTATGCTTTTCCTTATCCAAAGCATAAACAATGAAACCCTGGCAACTCTTCTTCAAAGCTTTTAGGGCTTTAAGCGCTAAGATAATCGAGATAACGACCCTTGCTGAAGCTTGTATCGTTACCTGAAAGCGTCTTAGCTGGTTTTCTGGGGCCTTAAAGATCACCCTCTTACCTCTACAATCCAAGTAGAGCGAAATTCTTGGACAACGATCCATACCAGGATAACATCAAAGTCAAAAATCCAACAACATCAAGGCATCTTTGGCACTTGTAAGTCCCAACTCTAATATCAACTTGGGGTGTGACTCGAGCACATCTAGTAACTCTGCCCAAAGGTGTGGTTATACTCAAAGGTCTCTCCAATTCCTTAAGAGATAGGTTCAACTTCTTAGCTATCTTAGAGGAAACAAAAGTCCTGAAGCTCGGTATCAAGCAGATTTGAAAGCGCTAGATTATCTATGATTATGGTACCTAACAAGTGAATCAATTTAAGTACAAATATATAATATCATATATGCGCTATATCATATTAAATATCTATAATAAACACAAACACGAAAAAGTACTGTCACCACCACAAGGTCATCTAACTCTTCCGGTTACGCATCATTGTAAAGACACGGCTGATGCTGCTTGCCCATATAGCACGATTACCTGTTTGGTTACTTAGTCCTCTGCTGATTACCTTGAGAGAGCTTCTTAGGACACGCCCTCGAGTAATGTCCTACTTCCCCAGTGGAAACAACTCAAGCTACACTGCCATGCACTCTCATGTATGTGTCTTGTTACACTTAGCACAAGCGATGGCGTCCCACTTCTTTGAACTCTTAGTGGCGGTTTCTGTCCTCTTAACATTTTGTTTGCGGTGCTCTCTTTTACTTCCTTGATAATTCAAAAAGACCTCTTATCTCCAACTACAACCGTCTACATCTCTTGGCAAATCTTTCCCATGATCAAATCTCTATCCATGGCCTTGCGCCATCTTTGGTAGGTCTGTCTCTAGCATGCCTATGCCACTTCATGTGACAATCCTTCCATAAACTTGTCAATCTTCTTCTCTTACGCTCCTCATGATTTCATGGTAGAATCTGCCTAATTCATGGAATTTAGAATCTTGAGTCACATGTAGTGTATCTCCTTTGTTTCAAACTCGAAACTCATTAGCCTTTGCATTACAATCTTTGTTCTAGGAAGTATTCCTTGTAAAACAAATCTTTGAACCTTTGCCCAATCCGTGATCCTCGGATTAACTTTGCTCATACGCTTCTATCCAACTTTACGCATTTCACGCCAACAAGGATATGGCTAAGTGAGCCCACTCGGTCTGGAGCCTTCACATTCCTGCCGCGTCCTCTCAAACCCTCGAATCCATAAATCTGCTGCTTCTTTGGCTCAACATTTCAAAGAATTACGGCACCACAGTGCTTCTTCATTTTATCATACCAATCCACTTGTCTGTCAGTAGCCCCAAACCGATGATCTTTGTATCAATTTGCTTTGAACGGTGGAGCATTACGATCTTGTGGTTGAGGTTCTTGAACTTCTTTGTTGGGGGTGAGTTTGTTGCGGATAGGTGTAGCCAGTGCTACAAAAAAGTATCGAGATCTAGGCGGTGGTGGAGGTAGAACCGTTGGTTGAGGTGTAAAACTTAGTGGTGTGGAGGGAAACACTGATGCCTGTGGTCGACTTAAAAACTGACTAGCCGGTGGCACAGACGCTTGCTGAGGTTGCACAGAAATGGTTGTGAAGTACTCACCGGTGGATGAGAAAGTCCTAAACACATCCGACTTGTGGTCATTGGAACCACAGACACTCCTGGTGTCACCACTTGCTGAAGTAGTGATAACCGGTATCTTTGGGGTTAAAGCGTGAAGGACCCCTTGTTCCACTCTTCCCACGATGACAATGCACGGTCCTTGGTTCACCCCGCGCATGATGTTGCTCACGCAGGCGGGGTGTTCCGCCGAGAGCTGTGGGTCCCTGGGTAGCTAGTCCACTTCTTCTTTTTCTCGGAATCACAACCCCGGTAAATCCTGCCTCAATGCTACCCGTCTGGGTGCTAGCCACCTCGGTGTTATTCATATTAGCTCCTCCTCTAGTAAGAACCATTCTGTAACCAAGAAAAGAGAGGGGTTACTAAAGCTCTAACACTTATCTTAAAGAAGAAATCAAGTCCTACACAGCAAGGAAAACCTTTCTCTCTGATACCAACTGTAACGCCCCTTTCCCGGACACCGAGTCCTTATCCAGAAAGAGCGCTCGGCACAAATATTATCAAATAAATTCCATAATATATGTAAGCCTTACGTCACACATCGAAACTAAAGCAGCGTGGAAGATAAAACGACTCGGGAAGAACAAAAGATCGAACACACGGTTTTCAATGCTGTAAAACTAAATCCAATAAAGAGAACTAAACCAACCAACATTCAAATCCGAAAGAACTTAAACGGAACTAATCCAAAAGAAAGACAACATTGCTTGAATTAAATCAACAACAACATTGAAAGAATCAAAAGTAAAAGAACTAAGTCTTCAAGAGCTCTATCTCACACATCCTCGTCAAAGAACTCATCAGCATGAGCAACATGTTCATCTTCTTTGGGGAAAGAGAAAGACAAACAAAAGTAACGGGGTAAGTACATAAGTATTTAGTAACGCATAGAAGATTGTACAACGTCGGTCTCATAAAGAAATAAAAGCAACGCCGTCTTTTTTTAATTCATTCCGTTATTAACCCTAGCTAACTATCACATTATGTTCATAGCATAACATGAGGTTCCAAAGGTATCTAGCTTAGCTCAAGTTTGTTACATCATGAATAACAAGGGCACTACGCCTAGTAATAGGATGTACTAGGACAACTGGGTGCAACCTATGTAGAGACACGCTCTAGTAGCCCCGGGAATATCTAAGTCCCGATGGTGTGATAACCGGCAGAATGTACCAGACGCTTTATCTAGCCAATCGATTGACCGGCGTGGAGTGCGATCTACTTTGTCTGCAGTCGAGAGAACACATCGCGATATTGTACTATGCCTTACAAAGCCTTTGCATGATGTTTAAGATTATTAATCTAGCACGTATGTTTGATTAGATGTTTAACTAGCCACCTAAGTTGATTCACATAAAAGGCTCACCTATCGGTCTACTCCCACTTCTTAAGACCACTAGACTACAACAAAACCTAGCACATACACAGACATCGATAAACCCTAGCTTATCGAAGCACAAGGCAAATCCAAAGCTTTCGACGGTCCCACACTTCATCTTTTTAGGGAATTCATATGGTGCCGGAACTAAACGCATTAAAAGCTAATTCAAGGCTTTGTCACACAAGATTAAGCAGTAAAAACATGACTATGAAGCCTGAAACCAAGCTGACACGAAAAATAGTGAAAAACAGAATAAGTAGGTTAGACGCCCGTCTGACCCCATGTGAACGTCCGTCCGACCCGAACGCTCGTCCAACAACCCCCAGACGCCCATCCACGAAATTCAGCCACATCATGTATCAAAGCTGAACCCTCAAACGCCCGTCCGTACTACTCAAACGCTCGTCTGAGCTGCCGCTACCTCGGACGCCCGTCCGCCCTCATGCAGACGCCCGTCTGCCTGGGATTTACCCAGAAAATCTGCAACTGCGTACCCGCGATTTCCAACCCAAATCCAACCCAAACTCCAACCAAAACATATTCAAGACCACGAAAATAAACATACTAATTGCTCTACATCTTTACGACACCTTAGTCATACGATAAGAACACCACGTTACCTTGATTTGCGAGCTACTACGATCCACCTTTTGCCAAAGTCTTGAAAAAGGTTAAACCTTTAACTCCAAACCTATAAGCGATCAATCCAAAGGCGATCACTACGATGTTTAAACTCGAAAAAAACGCACCCTAACACGATGATGAACAAACTCTAATATCAAGAACGATGGGGAAAAACTTACGTTAGCAGTTTAAGGATTGTTGATATAAAAGATCCTCTTCTCACGGTGATCCTTTCTCTCTTGAGATGTCTGTTGAAAAGAGCAACGGATTAGCTTCGAAATTCGAAAGCCTCTTCTCTCCCCTTTTCCTCCAAACTTGCGCCCCTTAGTTAGTTTTTTTTACGTAAAACAACAACTAGGTTAATTTAGGATTAGTTTTCCTTTTATAATCCCAATTAAAATCTAATTATTCATTATTAATAAAATCCAATTAATCCGTTTCCTTTTCTTTTCCCTTTTTCTTTAATTCCATTAATTAATTAACATAATATTACGATTTTTGCTTTAAAAGGCCAAGATTGCCCTTTTTCAAAAATCGGGATATTACACCATTTCCTTATCACACAATATTATCAAATAACTTAGCAATTTATTACTAATCATCACAAAAGAGATACATTTTAAGAAAATTTATTGTAATAAAAACAATAGAAAAACAAGCTTTGAAGCTATCCGTATTTTGCATTATATTATTATTGTCAAATCAAAATTAACAAAAAAAAAAAGATAAATTGTAACTGTATATTAGTTATAATTTGAGATGTATTATCTTTATTAATAAAAAAATATGTATTTGTTGGACTGTAAAATCGTTCATCGTCCGGGGGACATGCATCCACCATGCCGTCACAACCCTCCCACCCCACCCCCCTCATAACTTTTCTTAGAAAATTTTGTTCCCACAAAAGCAAAACCCAGCCCCCTTAGTCCTCCTACTCCCAAAAACAAATACAGTTTTTTAATGTATATATATAGTGACATGCATTGTCTCTATAAAATGACGCAATGTATTTCATATCATTGATCTTGATATTGTATATGACATATTGATTGATAGCAGTCATGACATAATCAATAACGTAAAAATAAGTTGTGATGATTTTCCAAAAGAATGTTATTCACACTTGTAATGGACAAAAAACCATACGAAAATTGGTACTAAATATCTAAATAACGAGTTTAATGAATAAAATACCATAAAATCCGTTTCAAAGTGAAAAAAAAAAAATTGTTTTTAGCTTGGGCGATTTATGAGCGATATTTCAAACATGGGCGGTTTATGGGCGATTTCACCAATCTTGAACAGCATAACCACTAATCTTGGCGTAGAGGAGAGCGATTTATTGAGAAACTATATTGACTAGAATTTACTATTTTCTACAAAAATAGCAAATTTTAGTCAAGTGGATGTGAAAGTGAATTGCCCCTACCTTTAACCCTCCTTTTCCTACCTATCGCTTAGACTAGAGTAGTTTCTTTCAAGTCAATTAAATTTCACATCCACTTGACTAAAATTTGTCAACATAGTTTCTTATTGACAAATCTTAGTCAACTAGCAAATAGCAAATTTTAGTCAAGTGGATGTAAAAGTGAATTGACTTGAAAAAACTACTAATCTAAGCAATATAGAAAATGAGGGTTAAAGGTCTCTGACATTTCTTTCCATATATGTGCGATATCGCCCTTCTGAAGGCAGGGGATAGGCTCCATGTATTTTTCGTACTAATTTCGAAAAGGGGTATTTTTCGAATTTTCCCTTTTCTATAGAGAGGGTTTTTTTGTAAATTGATGTGGTTTATTAATATTCAGATATCTTCGATCAGTTCACATACGGGAATGGTACATTCAAAAATTCTTTGAGTAATGACATAAAAGGAATGCTAAATCTATATGAAGCCTCATATGTTAGAACACACCGCGACGGCATTCTTGACGAAGCTCTTATGTTTACTAGAAATCAATTAAATAGCTCCAGAACAGATCCCTCATGTCCTATTCTTGAGAGCCAAGTGAAACATGCACTGCTGCAATCCATTCATAGAAGCATTCCGCGATTTGAGGCACGCCGTTTCATCTCGGTGTATGAAGAAGATAAGTTGAAGAACGTATCACTTCTGAGGTTGGCCAAATCGGAATTCAACTTCACTCAGCTCCTTCACAGACAAGAACTAAGTACGGCACAAAGGTATTTAATTAGGATGGAAAAGTGTATCGTGTCACTCTCGTCTTATATATTATTTTTATACTTATAAAAATAAAATAAAAAATCATCTTTGCTTAAATTGCTTTAATTTGTCAACATTTATTGAAGGTGGTGGAAGGAATTGGACATGCCCTCAAAGCTTCCATACGGTAGAGATAGATTGGTTGAATGCTATTTTTGGGCTCTAGCGTTGATTTTCGAGCCCCAGTACTCCGATGATCGAATTGTGATGGCTAAGTATTTTGCAATTATCACATTCATTGATGACACTTATGATGCTTATGGCACTCTTGAAGAACTCGAGATTTTCACTGCTGCTATCGAAAGGTATATATACATATATATATATATATATATATACACACACACTATTTAGAGCATTATATATTTCAGTAAACAAACATAATATATAATATAATCCTGTTTTAGATGGGATGTGAGCGCACGGGATGGGCTTCCAGAATATATGAAGATTCTGTATGATGCGCTTCTTAATTTTCATGATGAACTTGATCAGTACGCAGTGCGAAAAGGAAGGCCATATGCAATCCACCATCTTAAAGAAGCAGTACGTATTCATTTTTTAAGCTTTATTATTAATTACTTGGTATGTGTATATACACACACGGAACATTACTATTCATGTAGATTACATTATTCTTGGCCTACATCTTTGTCACTTTGAGTTGACCTGTAGATTATAATTCAATTTTTTTTTTTTTTTTTGAACGAGTAGATTATAATCCATAAAATGGAAGAGTTGATTATGTAACGCACCGTTTCCAAATATCGAGTTATTATCTAGAATAGAATGTTCGTCACGTATAATATTAAATAAATTCAATATTATCGTAAGCCTCTTGTCGATTTGATGACTTGATCTAAAAGCGATGAATAAGCTAGTGGAACTAATATGTGGAAAGCAGGGGTGATAATGATGGTCGATCGATTAAGTATATTCGATTATGGGAAAGTCGAGTTTGATGAATTGCAGCGAGTTTCTTACAAATCGGCCGATCGATTTTGATCTGTTTGGGTTTCTTGAAAGTATAGTGAGTTCTATATCTGGGCAGTTAATTACAAGTTTTGAAAGTCAATTTTGAATTGAGTTTCGTCGGGTGAATAACATTTGGTGTGGGTCCACATCTGAAGTGTTTATGACAAATCCGACAAAGATAATTGGCGGTTAGGGTTTCAGGATTTGTGCTATAAATACCAATGTTGTAATCAATGCAATGTGTGTCTTTCAAGAGTGTTCATTTCACAAGAGTATGGAATACCTTGTAACTTTGTGCATAATAAAATATCTCATTTTCTATTTGTGGAGTAGTCAGCATAACGCCGAAAACCACGTTAAATGACTGTGTTCTCTATGTTTACGTGTGCTTTATCAATTCCGACATACTTTATGTTTGCATTGCTCTTGTTTTAATCTTTCTTAAAGCGCAAGTTTCTCAAGCGTGTTTCAACAAACTAGTATCGGGCGACAAGTTCAAGATTCAGAGAGTTGCAAGTTGAACAGAGTTGATCTTCACCAAGACCGGTGACCGGTGCTAGGATTTTGTGATCAAAGGTTTGTTTTTAATTAGAAGGATGTCAGCAATGAACGTAAAGATTGACAAATTTTCAAGGGAGGAACGGCTTCGTTTGTGGAAAATCAAGATGCCGGGCCTTGTTAAAGAAACAAGGATTGTGGACTCATTTATCTGATAAAGGGGATGTCAGTTCTACAGATTATGCTAGTCTGTAGGAGAAAGCACATTCAACCATCATGTTGTGCTTGTCTGATTATGTTATCATAGAAGTTGTTGAGGAAGACACCGCTGCCAAGTTATGGTTGTAGCTTGAAAGCCTGTACATGACTAAGTCATTGACCAACAAGTTGCTGCTGAAGCAGAGGCTATTCAGCCTGAGGATGCATGAGGGGGCTCAGCTGAGAGATCATCTTGATGTGTTGAACACAATATAACTTTATCTCAGGAATATTGATGTTAAGATTGAGGATGAAGATGCTACTTTGATTTTCTTTGGTTTCATTACCCGACTTCTATGAAACTTTGTGAAGTCCTTCATAGTTTGGAAGGATCTGATTGCATAAGAGGATGTAAGGTCGACTTTACATGCCAGGGAGAGAGACATAAAGCGACTAGAGGCGAGACAATCAGTCTTTGGACTAGTAGTCGATGAGCAATGATGGAAAGAGCATGGTCAATCTAGGAAGAAAAATTCCAAGAAGACAAGGTCCAAAGGCCCTAAATCCATAAATGTTTGCAATTATTGTAAGGAGCAGGGACATTAGAAATCCAATTGTCCAAAGAGCAAGAAACAACATGAGAACAGTTCTGGTTCTAGTGGCAGAAGAGTCAGCACATCAAACTGATGTGTGGGTTCTCGACTCTGGAGCATCAATTCTTATTTGCCCTCACAGAGAGTGGTTCTCAAGTTATCAGCAGATAGATGGTGGTCATATATCTATGGAAAACTGCAAGGTCTGCAAGGTGGTTGGGATTGGCTCGGTTCAATGAAAGATTTTGTAAATTGAGTGAAGTTAGACATGTTCCACAAATGACCAAAAACTTGGTATCTCTCAGTTTTTTGGACAGCAAGGGATTCAGTTATAAGGGGAAAGTGGTGTGCTGAGTGTGTATAAAAATTCAATTTTGGTTCTCAAGGGAGTCAAGAAAGGGACTCTGTATATGGCATCAACTGAGATTCATCAGTCACAGCTTACAAAACTGTGGCACATGAGACTTGGTCACATGAGTGAAAAAGGGATGCATGTTCTTTCTCAGAAAGATCTTTTTGGGGAGTGTAAGGTCAAGCATCTGAACTTTTGTGAGCATTGTGTGTTTGGGAAGCTTCATAGGAGCAAGTTCTCAAAATGGGTACCCAACACAAGGTCATCACTTGATTACATTCATTCTGATTGTTGGGGGCCTTCAAAGGTGAAGTCATTGGGTGGTCACAGATATTTTGTGTCATTCATAGATGACTATTCAAGGATGACTTGGGTGGTGCTGATGAAACAAAAAAGTGAAGCATTTAATAACTACAAGTTGTGGAAAGATCTAGTGAAAATCAGATGGGGAAGAAGATCAAGAGGATTAAATGCAGATAATGATGCAGAATTAGCGGGTGATTTTGATATATTTTGCAAAACTGAAGGCATTGCCGGACATCATACAGTCCGGAATACTTCTCAGCAAAATGGTGTAGCTGAAAGAATGAATCAAACTCTTCTGGAGAGAGCAAGATGTATGCTTTCTCATGCTGGTTTGTCAAGGAGATTTTGGACAGAAGCTGTAAGCACAGCTTGCTTCTTAATCAACAGGATTCCTTACATTGGGATCAATCTCAAAACACCAGTTGAGATATGGTCAGGCAAGCCTGCTGACTACTCAGTTCTAAGGGTATTTGGAAGCACAGTTTACTATCATGTCAGTGAAGAGAAACTAGAACCAAGGGCCAAGAAATGAGTGTTTGTGGGGTATGATGATGGAGTAAAGGGGTACAAAATTTGGTTATCAGCATAAAATAGAGTTATTCTCAGCAGAGATACAGTTTTTGATGAAAAATGCTTACTTCATCAGTGAGGATGATAACTGAAACTGAAACCTGTTCTGAAACTGAGAAAACTGACAATAAGGTGGAGCTTCAGGTGGAGTCAGTTGGAATGCAACAATCCACTGATCAAAGTCGATTTTCATCGATCGATTCTTGAACAGGCGAATCCAAGCCGGTCGGTGAGCAAATGTCAGTTGAGCGTCAAACTAAGAACATGGGTCAACATAGTATAGTTGTCAGTAGAGCTAGAAGATCCAATATCTCCCAAGAGGTATGGGTTTAATTATATGGTTGGATACACACTTCAAGTTGCAGAAGAAGTGGATGGTATTCAACCTTCTACTTACAGGGAAGCAGTGACATATTCTGAAGCATCTCAATGGCTTGCTGCCATGAGAGATAAAATGGAGTCATTACTGAAGAATCAGACTTGGGATCTAGTTAAACATCTAGCTGATAGGAGAGTTGTTACTTGCAAATGGATCTTCAAGAAGAAGGAAGGAATAAGCTGAGGCAAAAGGAGTTAAGTATAAGGCACGTTCGGTCGCGAGGAGGTTCGATCACAAAGAAGGGTAGACTTTGATGAGATATTCTCACTAGTGGTCGAGACATACTTCAATCGATGTATGTTACTAGGAATCTTTGGCACAACAAGACTTAGTACTTGAGCAATTAGATATGAAGACAACTTTTCTACTTGCTTTGAGGTAGACAAAGAGATATACATGACTCACCGGCGGAGGGTTTCCAAGTTTACGGCAAGGAAGATTATATGTGTAAGTTGAAGAAGTCCTTGTATGGATTGAAGCAAGCTCTGAGCGAGTGGTATAAAAGGTTAGACGATTACATGATCCAGTTGGAGTTCTGACGAGAAGTCCTTATGATTGCTTTGTGTTTACAACGATCGGTTGGAAGATAGATTATACATCTATCTTGTGTTATATGTGGATGACATCTTGATATAGTTTGCAAGAAAGAAGTCGATGTTCGAATCTGAAAGACCTTCTCAATCTTTGAGTTTGAAATGAAAGATTTGGGTGCAGCCAAGAAAATTTTAGGGATGGAGATCTAGAGATAGAAATCGGAAGAAACTATTTTTATCTCGGTAGGGCTATATCTGAAGATTTTGTCAAAGTTTTGCATGTCGACTTCTAAGCCAATAGATACTCTATGGCATCAAATGTTGATTTGTTAGTTTTGCTTCGCAATCAACGAGAGAAAAAGAGTACATGTCAAGAGTTCCCTATGCTAGTGCGGTTGGCGATCGATGTATGCCATGGTGTGCACTAGGCATGATCTGGCTCGAGCGATCAATGTTGTCGGCGAGGTTTATGGCTCAACCTAGAAAGGAACAACTGGAAAGTTGTAAAAAGTATATTCAGTACCTTAGAGGTACATCGATGTTGGTCTCATTTATGGAGGTGATACTCAAGAACCGATCAATGATCTTGTGATCTTGATTATGCAGTGATGTGGACGATAGAAAATCAATGGTGGTTATGTTTTCACATTGAGAATTCGGTTATCGGTTGGAAAGCAACTCTTGAGCTTGAGTGGCTTTATCAACTCACGAAAATTTGAGTATGTGGCTTTTCTTGATGCATCCAAGGAGGGTATCTGGTTGAAGGGACTAGTCGGTGATTTAGGGCTACATCAAGATCAAGTGAGATTTATTGTGACGATTTGAGTGCAATTTGTCTAGCTAAGGACCGAGGTTCATCATGAGAGAACCGAGCATATTGATGTGAGGTATCATTTTACGAGAAATGAGAAGAGGGTTGCGATGGAGATGATCAGCACCAAGGATAATCCTGCTGATATGTTCACTAAACCAGTTCAGCAGAGCAAGTTTCGGTTGTGTCTGGACTTACTGAATATTCAAAGCTTGTAAACTGAAATCTGGATATTGAGTTGAGGGCATATCAACTGAGTGGATTCCGAGGAGAATTCTGGTACTGTACATCCTAGCATTGATGAATACATCTGGTACAAGTACATCAGGTTATGCAATCTGGTTGACTGTGAATGAGAGTTCAAGTCAAGGTGGAGATTTGTCAGTTTTTGTGACTTGATCTCTAAACTGATGAATAAACTAGTGGAACTAATCCGTGAGAAACTGAGACTGAGAATGATGATCAGTTCAGTTAAGTATATTCATTCTGTGAAAATCAGTTTGATGAACTGCAATTGAGTTTCTTACGAAATCGGTGAGTCGATTTTGGTCTGCGAGTTTTCTTTGAGTATAGCCGAGTTCTACATCTGGGGCGATTGATTACAAGTCTTGAAACTTCGATTTTGAAACGAGTTTAAATGCAGTGGATAACAATGGAGCTAGGGTCCACATCTGGGGTGTTTATGACAATTCCGACAAAGATCTTTGGCGGTTAGGGTTTGGGATTTGTGCCTATAAATACCAATGTTGTAATCAATGCAATGTGTGTCTTTCAAAAGTATTGATTTCACAAGAGTGTGGAATATCTTGTAACATTATGCATAATAAAATATCTTTTTTTCTGTCCGTGGAGTTGTCGGCATAATGCCGGAAACACGTTAAATCACTATGTTCTCTTTGTTTCTGTGTTTTATCAATTCCGCCATTCTTTATGTTTGCATTTCTCTTGTTTTAATCATTCTTAAATCGCAAGTTTCTCATATGTGTTTCAACACCTCTACTATGTCGTATTGAGTTTAGCAAAGCGGAAGCTAAAAGACTCAAATGAAAATCATAAATGCTACTAAGAATAGAAACTCAAACATACTAAAGATGGAAATGGGTAACTTACAACAACGAAATGTCTTACAAAATACGATTGTTAAAAGAAAGTACAACAAACTTATCTTACAAATCACCTTATAAGAAATATAACAAGTTTTGAAATAAAATACAACATAAAGGAAATGAAATACATAGTTTAGTACAACATAATCTTCACCAAAGTATCAAAAGATTTTGTATAACAAGGAGAGCATGATCACCCATCATCATCATCAAAGTCATGCAAAAGCAGATTCCACATTTTAGTCTTCTCACCACACAAAACATACAATAAAATGCAATGTAGATAAGTACAAAAGTACATAGACAAGAGGAATGAGCTATTGAATAATTAAGTTTTACGATTAAAGGTTTCCATTATTATAATTTAAGTTGTCTTGGTGAAACCAACTCAAACTCTAGGATTCACTTCATGTTCATCAATATGTCGTGCCTATTTGTTTCTAGCTTAGCTTATCTTTATTACATCAGCATTCAAGGGCACTGCACATGGTGCTACTTACCATGAAGTATCGTTTGCAATCTATTAGGGGATCACACCAATAGCCACAGGCTGGCCCCGATAGTGTACATGTTCGGCGAAGTCCCTCCGCACCTAAAGTCTATACTGGTAGACTTATGGAGTTATTCACTTTTACTGACCGCCCACACATCGTGATATAAACTTGTGCCTTACCAATATTAGCATGATATTTAGTCTTTTAACTATACAAGTACGTTTGTTATTAGTTGTTAACTATCATCCTAAGTATTTTCAAAAAAGGCTCCCTCACTCCATCCTCTCCCTCTCTTAAGACAACTTAGACATAACATCCTAACACATACACATACACTGATGAATACTTATTCATCAAAGCACAAGCCAATCATGCTCTTCCGACGGTTCCGAAGTTCAACTCTTAGGAAGAATCCATTCGGTGCTGGAACAAACGCATCAAAAGCTAAATCATGACTTGTTCATGTTCATTAATGTTATTAGCACAAGAAACAACACTCAAACTAGAACCATATCTTAAAACACATTAAAACAGCATATCATACATTTTGGCTCGCGCAAGGTCCCTTTGGTGTGCTCTGAAACACTCCAGAAAGCTTGCAGATCCTTCTGTTCAGTTTTGGAGTGTGCTGAACTTGTTCGGCACACGCTAAAACATCGTGAACAATCTGCCTGCTTCCTGTTTCACTCCAAGCGCGCTAAGAGCCCCAAACGTGCGCTAAAAACCTATTGTAGCATCCTGAATCATCTTGAACACCCTTGGCGCGCGCCAAAAAGGTTGATTTCACTAAAAATCACCCTTTTTAATACTTTACGATTTCCAACCCAGTCACGACACTTTAAACATCAACTACTCAGAAAAACGGCAGCAAAACAAGTGCTAAACATGCTATAACATATCATGTCACAACAACAATACTTAAGCATGATTTCTAACCACAAGTCAACTCCATAACTTAACCCTAACATCATAAAACCTTAACTAAACAATAGGAAGAGACTTTTACATGACCAAAGTAAAACTCTTAAGCAACTTCAAGAAAATCTGCAGCAAAACCTTGATTCTTCAACATTCCCAAACAAGAGCTAGACATGATCACAAGTTTCTACAACATTTATTCTATGAGTTACACCAAGAAAAACTAGAAGACTTGATCAAACCCACAATTTGGGCCAAAAACCGTTACATTTCAACTCGTCAACTTTTCTGTATCAAAACAAACTCCTTCTCCCACTGATTCCAATTCTCTATCTAATTCTAAAATCCTAGCAACACTTTATGAGAATATTGGAGGATTATCTCCTTTTCATGCTTTATGTTTTCCTTTGCTCTCAAAGAACGTGTTTTACAAATTCTGACAACTCCCAGGGAAAAAGGGAAGTTTTATTTGTAGAAAATAACTCACAAGGAGATATTATAAATTAATTCCATCAATTTCCCTTTAATCAACATTAATTTCCATTAATCCCCTTTTTTCTTTTCTTTTATTATAATAAAATCAAAATTTCCCATTTAAGATATATATATATATATATATATATATATATATATATATATATATATTTTTATTTTATTTTTTTGGTTTTGAAAATACATGCATATATAATACTTTAATCCAATCCGTTTTACGCAAAAATGACACGTCTGTCATTTTTGAAAAATCAAAATATTACAAATTACTTGTTTAAAATTAATTAAGTGAATCTTGATGATGCCCGTTTACAATGAACAAAACAATACAGTGGAAAGAATACGTGAGGAATACAATGATCCAGTCCAGATGGTTGATGAATAAGGAAGATCCACTTCCACCATTTTCGGACTACTTGAGCAATGGATTGCGCATAGCCGGCGTTAGAGTTACAGCATCCAATCCCTACTTAACAAGTGGAAGTTCCGAAAGTGTGTTTGATTGGATTGCTCGGTATCCCCCTTTACTTGTTGCTGCTGAGACAGTATGCAGATTACAGAATGATGTAGTTTCACACCAGGTACGGTATTAGGTATATTTACGTACGCAATTTATGTTATGTGTTTAATATGTATGTGTTCTTAATTTATCATATGATATACGCAACCGGATCGGAGCTAATGTTTATATATGTATGCAATGAAGTTTGAGAAAGAAAGGGAACATGGCGCCAATTGATATATATATGAAAAGCTACAATGTAACAGAGGAAGAAGCAAAGAAGGAGGTAATGGAAATGGTGGAAAATGCTTGGAAAGATGTGAATGAAGAATATCACAGACTTCTGCAAACAAAAGTGATGAAAAGGAATGATTTAGAACCAATTATAAACCTGCCGCGGCTAATGGATTTCTCCTGCAAGAACAACACAGACGGTTGGACCGACACTCCCAAGTCTGTTAAGCCTTTTATCAATAAAGTGCTTTTAGAGCCACTGCCTCTTTAGAATTAATTAATGAATGTTACCAACAATTTAATTAATAATTATTAATGGGGCCTTAAAATTTGTGTGAGAAATAAAATGAGGGAAAAACTGCTGAATCTCTCCTTAAAACTTTGTTCGATCTCTTTGGTTTGAAGACTATATTTTAATTTCCTGGTTTGTTGATGTATTTTGTGTTTGCTACATTAATTTAAAACACTTTGTACTACACTAATCCAGTATCCTGCTGGATTTATTATCAAAAATATCCTATTCCTTTTCGTTGAAGAAAATAATAATAATAATTTTATTCTGTCGTTCTGGTCCTCGATCATCTACCACCTACATATAATCATCTGGCCACCCAAATCGCTATTGCTATATAACGAAAAAAAATTTCAAAAACAAAATGCACTTAAACACATGGATTGGAATTATAGATTTCGGCATCAGTTCTATTGCTACATCCATTTTAAGATGTAATTGTGGGAGACAGATTGATCTCATTCAACAATCACAATTGGAGGCCACTGTAAATCTCATTAACACAACAAGAATTTCAGAAGAGCCGAAATGCATCAAAAAGATCTTTTCGGGACAAAAGAATCGACGATGTTTGTTGTGTATATATTTGTCTATCAACTTCTCAAATAAAATAAAAATTCTATCAAGAAGGTTCTATCGTGACAAAAATTATTGTTCGTCACCATAGCTTTTAAGTTCTTTCATGACAAACCTTAATATTTTCACCAAAAGGCATATTTCATGTGACCATATTTTTGTCACAAAATCAAAACTTCATCACTAAACATGTGATGAGATAATGATAATGTAAAAATAATGTACACTTGAGAAAGTAACTCTATGTAATGCAAACCACCATTCTCCCAGCCACCATCCTCAACAATATGGAAAAGATTTGCAGAAATTTCTTTTGGGGAGATAATGAGGAGGGAAGAAAAATGCACACTCTGGCTTGGGACACTCTTTGCACACCAAAACAGCAAGGTGGGCTGGGGTTCAAGCAAATGAAATATATGAACATAGCATTTTTGGGCAAACTTGTTTGGGCCTTGATTCAACAAAAAAACACTCTTTGGGTACAAGTGAATGAAGTGATGGCACACAAATACAAGGAATTGACTGTTAAGGCTAAAACCGGAAGTTCTCCGATGTGGAGAGGTATTTGTAAAGCATACGCTCATCTTCGGGGTGGTTTTGATAGTGCTCGACTGGGGGCAAATTGGACAGGAGTGGCCCAGGAGAGAAATATACGGACGTCTTTGAGTGGGCCAAAGATGTTTGGAACTTATGTGTCCCTGTAACACACAAGCAAGATTTTTTTGGAACCAACTCAATGACTGAATGGATTGAGATGAATCTGAAAAATAACTAGAACACTAATCTCCGTGCAACACACTGGAAATATATCTGGAAGGAGGTTATATATGGTGTATGGACGTGGAGAAATAGACTTACTCATGGATACGAAAATGATAGACCCCCAGCCAACGTCTTTCTGTCAAATGCAGTGGAGCGAGCAGGAAACTTCAGACTTGCTTGGTGTATAGAATAACACTATGTGAATTTTTTTTTTTATTGCTACTATTTGCTGATGTAGGGCTCAGCTGCAGTTTTGTACTTTGTTTATGCCTTGAAGGCCAATAATAAATGATATGATCTTCTTCACAAAAAAAAATATATATATATATATATATATATATATATATATATATATATATATATATATACATATATACATATATATATATCCTAATACTTAATAAGAAGACAAGGGGGGATTGATGTTGTGCCGACACGTGGCAGTTTGTGGGATTTTTTTTCTTTCTTTTCTTTCCTATATCACATATATATGTATATTCTACTATCATTTTGCGTACATATATTTTATATTGTGTGTCTATGTCGGTTTTTTTGAAAGCCATCGATTTTTTTGGTTATGTATTTATTATTATTTTTCGTCTTCGTTCTTTTACTTCTATATATTTTGTGTGACGGGCACTCCACATGGGTGATCATGAACACGGATATAATTCATTAATATTTTTTTCGCCTTTAGCGGTTTGATTAATTTTTCCGGGCCTTTATCGATTGAAATTCGGGCCTTTATCGATTAAAATAAGAAAAATGAACACATTATATTAGTTTTGATCGAATTGGATCTATATGAATATTTTTTGGGGGGCTCGGAGCACCGTTAGCCCTAAGAACACAGTCTGCTTGTTCTTTTACTTCTATATATTTTGTGTGATGGGCACTCCACATGGGTGATCATGAACACGGAAAGAAATTGTGTGCTATGCCGAAAATAATTGTAATTGACTTACAAAATATTACAAATTTGAAAATTGATTATTTATGGACAACAAACATATTGTGGAAATATTACCTAAATATTACCTCAAAGAGGTGCGACCTCGGCGAGTGCTCTTATGCCTCTATTTGAGGACATGTTCAATGATCTCTATTTAGTGTATTATATTATTTGTACACTTTATTTATTTGTAAAAGACATATTAATTGTGATACATATAAACAATTAATATGTCAAACTCTAGTTTACTTTATGTCATAGACATAGCTTTTACTTTTACTTTTTGCATGCTTGCCGCCCACATCTACATACTCAAGTGGCCGCCCAAGCTAGCTAGCTAGTCTCTCTCTCAATTGTATCTATTTATACACCTCTCTTATCAATGAATAAACTAAGTTGAAGTTTACTCTTGTGTTAACACATTCTCAAACTCTCTTCATGGTATCAGAGCTAAGGGAAGAATAGAATTTACCTGTATGAGTATGAGTAGCAACATCAGTAGAGTGACTACCTTCCTTTTGTTGATTCAGAAGGCTTTGAATGCAAAGAAGCGAGCATTCATCTGGTTGTCATTCTCCTCCTCACCGATGTGTCCGCTTGACTTTCCCTGATAGGTTTGAGAGGTTTTTGAGGAGTTAGGCTTGCCATGGAGCTTCCAGCCGATTGTCCTTGGTGTGATTTGTGCGTTTGCGGTGATCACGAAACGATTTTCGCTTTTCTCGGTAGGCTTCTGTATGTCTCAAAGAACCTCAAGCAGCCTTCCCGGCGGTCGTGCACACACCTTGATAGGGTTGTCGGTAGGGAATTTGAAGCATGACTTTTCTCCTACTTTCTTCATGTTTGACCTCGGCAAAACATGGATTTGAGATTTGGAAGAGGTTTGGTGGCAAGAATTCTTCCTCTAACATCATCAAGAGTCGGATTCGATCCGGTGAGGAACTGAATACTCTCTTCTTTTCTATGATGTCTTTATAAAGAGCAGCATCCTTGACATCATTCCATGAGTGAGTTTCTAACATATCTAAGTGTTGCCAAGCCTTAGATAGTTGATTGAAATATTGAGTTACACACATATCCCTTGCACGCAAGTTTGAATCTGAGCTTAGTTCATATACCTCGGATGTATTATCCTTCTTGGAGTAAAGATCTCGGCATTATCCTGATTTCTTTGGCGATATCATACATCATAAAGTTTTCACTTATCTCTTTTGTCATTGACCTCGTGAGGATGGTCATGAGTTGATTATTTGTTGTGTCCCATGCTTCAAAACCGGGTCGGTTTAAAGAGTGCGGTTTTTGTTCGAGACAAGTATCCCATCTTACTTTGTCCGAGAAATGTACATTTTCATAGACCTTGACCATAACGAGATAGTTGTTACCATCAAGTCTATGGTTTGTATAAGAAGAGGAGTTGTCGATTACTCCCGATCACCGAGGTCGCTTTGAGAGTCTCTTGAGGTTGAAGTAATGTCGGATGTGGAAGACATTCTTGAAAATATGAGTTTTGCGTGGAAAAAGTTAGAACACAAATGGCTCGATACCATGAAGAGAGTTTGAGAATGTGTTAACACAAGAGTAAACTTCAACTTAGTTTATTCATTGATAAGAGAGGTGTATAAATAGATACAATTGAGAGAGAGACTAGCTAGCTAGCTTGGCGGCCACTTGAGTATGTAGATGTGGGCGGCAAGCATGCAAAAAGTAAAAGTAAAAGCTATGTCTATGACATAAAGTAAACTAGAGTTTGACATATTAATTGTTTATATGTATCACAATTAATATGTCTTTTACAAATAAATAAAGTGTACAAATAATATAATACACGAAATAGAGATCTATTTGAACATGTCCTCAATAGAGGCATAAAGAGCACCTGCCGAGAGTTTACACCTCTTTGAGGTAATATTTAGGTAATATTTCCACAAAGAAACTCTTAACCTCTCTGCCTGGGAAGTCGGTTGATTAAATAAGTTGCGATCAGTATAGCTTCACCCCACATATATTTAGGAACATGTGTGGTGAACATGATTGATCTGGCCATTTCCAGCCAGTGCTGTTCTTTCTCTCAAAGAACCCCATTCTCAGAGGTGTTTCCACACAACTCACGATATGAACAATTCCTCTATCTGTCAAAGAAGGTGCTGAGATTAGACTCATAGTATTCTAGAGCATTATCGGTCTTTAAGATCTTGACCTTAGTATCAAATTGAGTGGAGACCATATGATAAAATTCTTGAAAGATAGGGCCAACTTCAGATTTGTCTTTCATTAAAAAACCCAAGTGTTCTGGGTATGATCATCAATAAAGGTGACAAACCACCTTTTCCTGTTATACTTTTCACCCTAAATATTTCCACAAAGAAACTCTTAACCCTCAATTTGGGAAGTCGGTTGATTAAATAAGTTGCGATCAGATAGCTTCACCCCACATATATTTAGGAACATGTGTGGTGAACATGATTGATCTGGCCATTTCCAAAGAGTGCTGTTCTTTCTCTCAAAGAACCCCATTCTGTGAGGTGTTTCCACACAACTCTCGATATGAACAATTCCTCTATCATCAAGAAGATGCACTGAGATTAGACTCATAGTATTCTAGAGCATTATCGCCTTTAAGATCTTGACCTTAGTATCAAATTGAGTGGAGACCATATGATAAAATTCTTGAAAGATAGGGCCAACTTCAGATTTGTCTTTCATTAAAAAAACCCAAGTGTTCCTGGTATACTTTTATTACTTTATGTCATAGACATAGCTTTTACTTTTACTTTTTGCATGCTTGCCGCCCACATCTACATACTCAAGTGGCCGCCCAAGCTAGCTAGCTAGTCTCTCTCTCAATTGTATCTATTTATACACCTCTCTTATCAATGAATAAACTAAGTTGAAGTTTACTCTTGTGTTACTTAAAATCTTTAACTCCTGAATTGTTTAAAGGATGTAATCTGAATGACCTTCAATGTGATATTTGTCAATTTGCTAAACTTACAAAATCTGTGTATGCTAAGTTACCTCATTTGCATTCCTCACCCTTCACCTTAATACACAGTGATGTGTGGGGACCCTCTAGGGTGAAAAGTATAAACACAAGAGTAAACTCATAGTATGGAAATATTACCTAAATATTTCCACAGCAAACTCTTAACCCTCAGCTGGGAAGTCGGTTGATTAAATAAGTTGCAGTCAGTATAGCTTCACCCCACATATATTTAGGAACATGTGTGGTGAACATGATTGATCTGGCCATTTCCAAAGAGTGCACTGTTCTTTCTCTCAAAGAACCCCATTCTGTGAGGTGTTTCCACACAACTCATGATATGAACAATTCCTCTATCTCATCAAGAAGGTGCTGAGATTAGACTCATAGTATTCTAGAGGACATGTTCAAAGATTTCTTGAGGACTTCAACTTGAAGAGAGTTTGAGAATGTGTTAACACAAGAGTAAACTTCAACTTAGTTTATTCATTGATAAGAGAGTGTATAAATAGATACAATTGAGAGAGAGACTAGCTAGCTAGCTTGTTAAGCCACACAGTATGTAGATGTGAAGCGTAAGCATGCAAAAAGTAAAAGTAAAAAAGCTATGTCTATGACATAAAAATTACTAGAGTTTGACATATTAATTGTTTATATGTATCACAATTAATATGTCTTTTACAAATAAATAAAGTGTACAAATAATATAATACACGAAATAGAGATCTACTTTGAACATAAACTCTATTCTAGATTGGACTCTTATGCCTCTGCTGAGGGACATGTTCAGCAGTCTCTATTTCGTGTATTATATTATTTGTACACTTTATTTATTTGTAAAAGACATATTAATTGTGATACATATAAACAATTAATATGTCAAACTCTAGTTTACTTTATGTCATAGACATAGCTTTTACTTTTACTTTTGCATGCTTGCCGCCCACATCTACATACTCAGTGGCGCCTAAGCTAGCTAGCTAGCCTCTCTCTCAATTGTATCTATTTATACACCTTTCATATCAATGAATAAACCAAGTTGAAGTTTACTCTTGTGTTAACACATTCTCAAACATCACTGTTTGAGAATGTGAACAATTCCACACATTCTCAAACTGATATGAACAATTCCTCTATCTGTCAAGAAGGTACTGAGATTAGACTCATAGTATTCTAGAGCATTATCAGTCTTTAAGATCTTGACCTTAGTATCAAATTGAGTGGAGACCATATGATAAAATTCTTGAAAGATAGGGCCAACTTCAGATTTGTCTTTCATTAAAAAAACCCAAGTGTTCCTGGTATACTTTTACTACTTTATGTCATAGACATAGCTTTTACTTTTACTTTTTGCATGCTTGCCGCCCACATCTACATACTCAAGTGGCCGCCCAAGCTAGCTAGCTAGTCTCTCTCTCAATTGTATCTATTTATACACCTCTCTTATCAATGAATAAACTAAGTTGAAGTTTACTCTTGTGTTACTTAAAATCTTTAACTCCTGAATTGTTTAAAGGATGTAATCTGAATGACCTTCAATGTGATATTTGTCAATTTGCTAAACTTACAAAATCATCTTGATCTTGATCCTCTGTCTTCAACGAGGGTGACCGAGAAACAATCCAGTATGAGGTTTAGCCTTCCCAATCACTTCCTGTGAAGTAGGATCTGGAATGTGCACTGATTCTCCTTAAAAACAACAAATTCAATTCAAATCTTTAGTGAGTCTCTTGTGAGATATAAGATTGCGTCTAAGTTTGGAACAAATAGGACATCCTGTAGGCATATCTTATTAGTGAGTTTAACATTTCCAACACCTTTTGCACGAGAGATAGATCCATCAGCAGTTTTAATGTTATGAATTTGGTGACAAGGCATATAGTTGGTTATAAGGTTTTTATTACCAGTCATATGGGAAACCTGATTGAAATTGACCTAAACCCTTCCTCGGCAAACTCTTAACCCTCGGCAACTCCATCGATCCTCAAGAGATGAACTTGAAGACTTCTCTTGACTCTCTCTGACCTAATACTCCTCAAAGAACTTCCGAACAAGAGTCTATCGACCCGAGAGCCTGCGATCCCGAGCCTCACACACTCGGCAATCTCTGAGATCCTCGACTGCGACATTGATGATAGGCCTATTGCTCTTAGGAAGGAAAGAGATCGTGCACGATCATTCTATTCATTCTTATTTATCTTATGATAAGTTATCTCCTGCCTTTGCCATGTTTTCACAGGACCTGGACTCTCACTCTATTCCTAAAAATATTCAGGAGGCCCTTCAAAATGATAAATGGAAGGTCATTGTTAAAACAGAGAGATGACAAGACTTCGGATAATCATACTTGGGATTTGACACCTCTCCCACAGGGCAAGAAGAGAAATCGATTCATGAGATGGTTATTCACTATAAAATACAATGCTGATGGCACTATTGACAAGTACAAAGCCAGATTGGTAGCCAGGGGATTCACTCAAACTTATGGCATTGACTATAAGGAAACTTTTGCACCAGTGGCAAAACTCAACACTGTCAGGGTTCTGATCTCTCTAGCTGTCCAACTTGACTGGCCTCTTCACCAATTGGACATCAAAAATGCTTTTCTAAATGGGGACCTTCTTGAGGAGGTTTATATGAATGTACCTCCCGGGTTTTATCAATCCTCATACTCAAGGCAAGGTGTGCAAAAAAGCGAGGAAATCTCTATATGGCTCAAACAATCACCAAGGGCATGGTTTGGAAAATTAACAACTGTGGTCAAAGCTGCTGGATATCACCAATGCAATTCTGATCACACTATGTTCATCAAGACAACCAACCAGAAGAGGTCTATTATTATTGTCTATGTGGATGATATCATCCTCACTGGAGATGACTCTACTGAGATCCAACATTTGAAGACTCTACTGGCAAAGGTGTTTCAGGTGAAGGACTTGGGTTTTCTCAAATATTTTCTTGGCATGGAAGTAGCAAGAAACAAAGAAAGGCATTTGTCTCCCAAAGGAAATATGTACTTTGGATCTCGCCCGAAGGAAACTGCATCTTTGGGGTGCAAACTGCTATATCCCTCAGAGACCCAGTCCATACCTGCTACATGGTGACACTGGCTTTGTCGAGGAAAGAACAATATCAAAGACTTGTAGGAAACTCATCTACCTCTCCCATACAAGACCTGATATTGCATATGGTGTCGATCTGGTTAGTCGGTTCATGCACCGCCTCTTGAGCAACATTGGGATGTTTGTGAATAGGATACCGAGGTATTTAAAGTCCACTCTGGCCAAGGGTTACACTTCACCAAGTCTCTTGATAGATCCATCAAGGTCTACACCGATGCTTGATTGGGCCGGATGCCACATAGATAGAAGGTCGACCACAGAGCTCATTGCTCCTATGTATGGGGCAATCTTGTTACTTGGAGGAGCAAGAAACAACCTCTCGTGTCTAGAAGCGATCTTGGGTGAAGTCGAACTCGAGCACTTGTCTTAGGCATTTGTGAAGCTCTTTGGCTCAAAAGAGTACTTACATCAAACTTCAAAGACCTCTTCACAACCTATCACACTCTGCTTGTGATAATAACTCAAAGACTATGCATGGCGAGAGATCCACCATCATGACAAAACCAAACATGTGGACATTGACAGACATTTTTTGAAGGAGAAGATTGATGCCAAGATTATTCAACTCCAGTATGTTCCTCAAGAGATCGTAATGCTCGATATCCTTACCAAGGCTATTCCACCTCTTATGTTCAAGACTAGATTATAGCAAACTTGGCTGCATTAACATATACAAACCAGATTTGAGGGGGTGTGGAAATATTACCTAAATATTACCTCAAATGAGTGTGCAGCCTCAAGAGGTGCTCTTATGCCTCTGCTTTGAGGACATGTTCAATGATCTCTATTTCGTGTATTATATTATTTGTACACTTTATTTATTTGTAAAAGACATATTAATTGTGATACATATAAACAATTAATATGTCAAACTCTAGTTTACTTTATGTCATAGACATAGCTTTTACTTTTACTTTTTGCATGCTTGCCGCCCACATCTACATACTCAAGTGGCCGCCCAAGCTAGCTAGCTAGTCTCTCTCTCAATTGTATCTATTTATACACCTCTCTTATCAATGAATAAACTAAGTTGAAGTTTACTCTTGTGTTAACACATTCTCAAACTCTCTTCACATATAAACTCAACACGGCGTATGATTTATGATTTATTAAATTATTATAGAAATGGTAAGTTGGGTCGAAATGGATCTATATAGAATTTTTATTTTGGATTTAGGAGTGTCGGGGAGTATCGATACTATATTGGGGAGTCTCGACAACGTCTCAGAGACACGTCGAACATTAAAAATTTTAAGAATATTATTCCAAACAGTCAGCACGTGTCGGACACGTCTCTGACCGCGTCGTGTCGAAAATTTGTCGGTGCGTGTTATCTTCATTTTCCCACTTTCATTTACCGTATCAAATCCACCTTCGATTGCTTTTACATCAATTATCACAAAAAAAACCTGCTACACCTACTCTCCTCCTTCTTTCAACCCAGAAACGCCCCCTTCTCCCCACCCCTACTTTCGATTCTGTCATGTCTCCGGCCAATTTCACATCTTCTCTTCCAACCACCATGTCATCTTGACAATTTGGAACCACAAAATTGAGCCCAGCTCATTTGCTTCTGTACAGAGTTGACTGGAATGAAATCATTCCTTTACTAACTCTCTGGAACAGTTGAACCACTCTATGTATTGATTTCTTTTTCCGGTATGAGGGAAGAGACTGAAATATTTGCCATTCCACACATCAATTTAACTGCAGGTTCCGTTCTTGTTTTCCCAGGTACTCTGATAGATTTTATTTGCAAATTGGAGCATCGATTCTAATTCATGTGTTCTTTGTTTTTGCATGCCTAATCTAGGATTATAGGAGCTGCTTCAGAAGATTTCATAACCAGAAATTGCTGTGCTAAAGGTGTGTTCCCTTCATCTATTTTCTCAGGCGGCCATGAAATTAGTTATGTCTGTTAGAAGTCAATGACTTCTAGATTATTCTACAACTAGTACATGGGAAAAATCTAGAAATTATTTCCTTAGAGAATTGTCTAGAATTCTAGAAAATACTTAGATAAATATCTAATGCATACTTTGCCTAGAAACATCTAGTGTGCATTTCTCTAGAAGGTTCTACTACTTTTTCTAGGATATTCTTACCTTTCCTATAAATAGAAGTTGTAACTTAGGCCAACAACACAAAACATACAAGTTGTGAAGTGAGTCTCCCACATCAAACACTTTCTAGTTGCTCTCTTCTTGTATTTTTCAAGTGTCCCATTTGTTGTATATTTTGTGTATCAATAAATATCAAGTTCTATATTCCAAGTGTTTGGACCTACCGCTTACAACATAACAAGTGGTATCGGAGCCTTGTCGATCAAAGTAGTTTTTGTGGTGGTGATATTTGGTCGGGACCAAAGACGTCGTCACTCTGCCAGAGTAAAAGGTCGGAGGATATTATTCACCGTTTGAGAAGAATCACTCAACGATTCTTGTTCGTGCGCAGTCCGGGACTGTGGAGCTTTTTGGTCAGGGACCTAGCTTACTTAGTGTTTGACAAAACAAAAACTAAGTCACGATGGCGGATTTTTCGTGAGTAATATTAAAAAATTAAATAATCACAATTATAGCACATGGCAATCGTGTATGGTGTCATACCTAGAGAGCAAAGATTTGTTGGAGTATGTCACCGGAAGTGACGCAACGCCGCCCGCTTCAACAGATGCCACGGCTTTGCGTAAATGGAAGGTGAAAGCTGCGAAAGCCATGTTTGCTATAAAGACATCAATCGAAGATGAGATGATTGAGCATATCCGGAATGCCACCACGCCGGCTGAAGCATGGGACACGTTGGCTAGTCGTTTTTGAGGAAGAACATTTCGCGCTTTGCAAATCTTTGGAGAATGAGTTGATGTCGCTCATCCAGGGAAATCTATCAATCGAGATTATTTCACCAAGGTAAAATCTCTGTGTTATGAGATTTCCGAATTAGATCCAGAGTCCAAAATTGGTGAGTCTCGGATGAGAAGAATATTGATACATGGTTTAAAACCCGAGTATCGGAGTTTCACAACAGCGATACAAGGTTGGGCCACACAACCAACCATTGATGAGCTGGAAAATTTATTAGCCGACCAGGAGTCGCTGGCTAAGCAGATGGCAGGCGTAGTTATAAAGTCAGAAGAAGAGGCATTGTATGCAAGTCAAGCAAGTGGAAAATCAAATAGATATAACAATAAGGGATTCAAAAGACAATATGATGGAATACAACAAAAGGACGAAGGACAGAGTTACCAAAGAGGGGGAGCTGAAGAGAAGAGACATGATAATAAGAAAAGTAATGATAGACCTCAAGGAGGAGACAAACGCTTTCACAAGCAACAAAATGATTGCTTCAATTGTGGCAAAAAGAGACATTTTGCAAGAGATTGTAGATTCAAGAAGAGACAAGTTGAAGGAAACGCCACCACTTCAGATACCCGAGATGATCAAAGTGAAACAGAGTGGGATGTCCACGCATCTTTCTCAGGGTTGAAGTCCGAGCAAGAAATATTGACACTACTATGGTGAAAGAAGAAGACCAAGTAACTTGTGCAGCAACTATGACAAGTGATATTGGGCGTGTTAACTTTCACAATCTGTGGATCGTTGACTCAGGAGCTGGCAATCATATGACCGGTGATAAAGAAAGACTTCAAAGTATGACAGAATACAAAGGAGGTCGTGTTGTCGTAACGGCGGATAACACTAAGCTTTCAATTAGACACATTGTAGAAACAGTGATCACGCCAAGCTCAAATTCTCAGCCAGTGATACTGCAAAATGTGATGCATGTTGATGGAATGAAGAAAAATCTCTTGTCGATTATCACAACTCACGAGTTAGGTAATTATGTATTGTTCGACCCACAAGATGTGAAGGTTTATCGTGATCTTAGAGTCGTTGGGACTCCAATCCTAGAAGGTGAAAAGAATGAGTCAAGATATGTACCGATCACTTTGAAGCGACATAATGTAGAAAACCAGGAAAAATGACACACGGTGATCTATGGCATGCACGTGCAGGACATGTCGGTTATAAGAGACTTAAGGTCATGATGAAAGAGTCTATGCTCAAAGGACTTCCTAAGTTGGAATGTCGGACGACACGGTTTGTGGCGGATGCCAATATGGAAAAGCGCATCAACTCCCATATAAGGAGTCGAGATACCGAGCAAAGACACCACTTGAGTTGATTCATTCGGATGTTTTGGACCAAGATAAAAGCGGTCGATCGGAGGAGCAAAATATATGATCAACTTCATTGATGATTTCTCAAGATATACGTGGGTGGATTTCATGAAGGAGAAATCCCAAGCTTTGGAGAAGTTCAAGGAATTCAAATGTAAAGTAAAGCGGACTTTCTTCAAAGAGTACGTTGTCTACGTACAGATAATGGAGGTGAGTATACATCCACCGAGTTCTCGGAATATCTAAAGCAAAATAATATTCGCCGGCAGTTGACTTGTCCGAGAACGCCGCAACAAAACGGGGTAGCTGAAAGAAAGAATCGACATTTAGCTGAGACATGTCGGAGTATGATACATGCAAAGAATGTCCCAGCCCGTTTATGGGCGTAGAATGCATGAAGACTGCAGCCCACGTGATCAATCGGCTACCACAAGCAAAGCTTGGATTCATCTCACCGTATCAGAAACTCAAAAGAGAAAACCAAGCGTAAGTCATTTCAAAGTATTTGGTCATGTATGCATTACGTGATTCGTCCCAGATGAGCTACGAAGCAAATTTGACAAGAAATCAATCAGATGCATATTCGTGGGATACGATGAGGAAAGAAAAGGATGGAAGTGTTGTGACCCAAGAACGAATCGATGTATGGTATCAAGAAATGTTGTATTCGATGAAGCATCTTCTTGGTGGTCATCTCAAGATGAGGAGCTTCCTGACTCACCTGTTCTAGAAGAGAAAATAAGAGAAAAGACCGGAGATGAGTTATGCACTCAAAAGTAAATGATGATGGTCAAGAGAAATCGGCAAAGAACTCAAGAGATGGAATATAGCGATGATCGAAAGTCCAACACCGGAGATGGAGGAAGTTGATCCTCATGAACAACAACTTAGGAGATCATCTCGACAGAGGAAACCAAATCCTAAGTATGCTAACATTGCGACAGTTGATGATACTGCAACTATGGAGCCTTCAAGCTATGAGGAGGCATCTAAAAAGGATGAATGGATCCAGGCAATGAAAGAGGAAATTCAAGCGCTTAAGCAAAACCAGACTTGGGAACTTGTTCCTCTTCCGGAAGGAGTAAAACCAATATCTTGCAAATGGGTTTACAAGGTGAAAACACGACAAGACGGATCCATAGAAAGACATAAAGCTCGATTAGTTGCTCGAGGTTTCTCACAACAATATGGCTTAGACTATGATGAGACGTTTAGCCCGGTGGCGAAGATAACTACAGTACGAGTTTTACTGGCACTAGCAGCTAGTAAGTCTTGGAAACTATGGCAGATGGATGTGAAGAACGCCTTCCTACATGGCGAGATCGATCGAGACATATACATGGAGCAACCAAAAGGCTTCGATAGTACGACTCATCCTAAATACGTGTGCAAGTTAAGAAAGGCGTTATATGGATTGAAACAGGCGCCAAGGGCTTGGTACGGAAAAATTGCAGAGTTCTTGACTCATAGTGGATTCTCTATGGCTCCGTCCGACTCAAGTTTGTTCATCAAGTATCAAAATAACAAATTAACAGTCGTGTTGGTATATGTTGATGATCTTATCATCACTGGAGATGATGACAAAGAAGTTCAGCAAGTCAAGAGGAACTTATCAGTCCGGTTTCAAATGAAAGAACTTGGAGAGCTTAAGCACTTTCTTGGACTTGAAGTCGAGTACACTAAAGATGGGTTGTTCCTCTGCCAACAGAAGTATGTTAAGGATCTGTTAAAGAAGTCTGGAATGATAGACTGCAAGCCTTCTCCAACACCAATTGAAGTCAATGCCAAGATGAGCTCAAAAGAAGGCAAAGAGTTGGATGATCCTACAAGTTATCGACGACTAGTAGGAAGCCTGATATACTTGACGTTGATAAGACCAGACATTTCCTTTGCAGTTGGCGTTGCAAGCAGATTTATGCAGAGTCCAAGGAAGCCACATTGGCAGTTAGTTCAGAAAGTTATGAGGTACGTAAAAGGAACTTATGACTACGGTATATTCTATCGGAAAGGAGTGCCATGTAGACTTGTCGGATCTTGGACGCCGATTATCTGGGGATCATGACACTCTTCGATCAACTACCGTTTCGTGTTCACCTTGGTTCGAGTAATATCTTGGTGTAGCAAAAGACAACCTATTGTATCTCTATCAACTACTGAGGCAGAGTACCGGGCAGCCGCTGTAGCAGCTCAAGAAGTCACTTGGCTTGTGCAGTTATTAAGAGACTTACAACAGCCAGTTGACTACCCAGTGGATTTACATTGCGACAATATATCATCACTACAACTAGCAGAGAATCCAGTATTTCATGCAAGGACCAAGCACATTGAAGTGCACTACCACTTTATTCGAGAGAAGGTTCTTCATGATGAGATACGAATGATTCACGTGAAGATCGAAGATCAATTAGCGAGATATATTCACAAAGGATTAAGCGGGCCGCAAGCTCGAGGAATTCAAAAATGCTCTTGGGATGCAAATGAGCTCGTCGTCAAAAGAAAGAAGTCATTGAGGGGGAGTGTTAGAAGTCAATGACTTCTAGATTATTCTACAACTAGTACATGGGAAAAATCTAGAAATTATTTCCTTAGAGAATAGTCTAGAATTCTAGAAAATACTTAGATAAATATCTAATGCATACTTTGCCTAGAAACATCTAGTGTGCATATCTCTAGAAGGTTCTACTACTTTTTCTAGGATATTCTTACCTTTCCTATAAATAGAAGTTGTAACTTAGGCCAACAACACAAAACACACAAGTTGTGAAGTGAGTCTCCCACATCAAACACTTTCTAGTTGCTCTCTTCTTGTATTTTTCAAGTGTCCCATTTGTTGTATATTTTGTGTATCAATAAATATCAAGTTCTATATTCCAAGTGTTTGGACCTACCGCTTACAACACAACAAGGTCTGTTTTGTATTTTTTTTAGCTTCTTGATCTGTGATTACTCTGTGGATTTTAGTTCTTGCTGTGGCTATTTTATTAGTCAGATGTGCTTACCGTTTTGCCTCTTTCCACTATATCAAAACAAGCTGAGAGTAAAAAAGATAACAAATTTCATCTATCAACATAAAGAATATGAGGCAGATAAAACCACATAAATGGATCCATAAAGTGCTATTGTAAAAACAACAATAATCTGAAGCTGGGATGTATGACAGCAAATAAGTAAAAGAGGAGCACCCAAGATGTTTACACATGCCATAGGCCATGAAAAAATAGACAGATATAGTGGATAATAAGTATAAATAGCTGAGATTTAGGATATAAAGTTCATAGAAGTCTGCTTGTTTGCCTCTCCTGCAAATAATGAAAAACGCTTCCTTTTTGTTTGTTTCAAGACAAGATAACAATTACAATTTGTTCAATTGAAACTGGTCGCGTAGAAGCGAAATCGAGTGGATAGATTTTGCCCTGTTAGTCCTCCAGGGCCCAAATAACTCAATTTTATGTTTAAGAACAAAATTATTTGTTTATTGAATTTCATGGAGGGTGTTATAAAACGGATGGAGATAACTTCAGATGCAAGAAACAGAAACAGAAGCAATCAAACATAAACAATCAAAGGAGAAAACAGAAACAAGAAGAACACAGATTTAACGTGGAAAACCCTCGATGGGAGAGGTAAAAAACACACGGGCGAAAAGAGATATTTTATTATGCACCTTGAAATTTACAGATTTCAACAACCACCGGATAATGAGACAACAATCTGTATTTATAGGCACAAATCCTAAAACCCTAGCCGCCAGAAATCTTTATCTCGATGCACCATAAATACCCCTACACGTGTCCTCCTTTTAATGACATTTGATAGGCATTACATAATGTAATTAGCGGATGTGGGACCTCGTTTGTATTCAAGTACTCAGCAGACTATCACCTCGCCGATAGTCACCTCGCCGACGAAGCTCGATGAGACTCCACCCTCTTGAAGCTACGCATTGAATACACTTCACCGACCATCACTCACCGAGTCTTGATTGGTTCCACCAAAATGTAGAGTTTAAGTCACCTTCTTGACAAATCTCCACCTTGACTTCAACTCTCCCTGTAGTCAAACAGTTGCACAACCCAGATGTACTTGTACCGGATGCATTCGTCAATGCCGATGTACTTGTACCGGACTATCTCCACAAAGATCCACTCCACCGATCCGCCTCGCAGTAGAGCTTCCAAAGCAGATTATAAGCTTTGAATATTCGGTAAGTCCAGGCAAAGCCGAACTTACTCTCTTTGAATCGTTTAGTGAACATATCAGCAGGATTCTCCTTTGTGCCAATCTTCTTCACCACAACCCTCTTCTCATTCCTCAAGAAATGATACCTGACATCAATATGCTTGGTTCTCTCATGATGAACCTGATCCTTGGCTAAACATATTGCACTTAGACTGTCACAATAAATCTCAGCCTGATCCTGATGCAACCCCAAATCACTGACTAGCCCCTTCAACCAGATACCCTCCTTGACTGCTTCAGTAAGAGCCATATATTCTGCTTCAGTAGTTGATAAGGCTATCAGAGCTCAAGAGTAGCTTTCCGGTGACCACCGCATTTCCCAATGTAAACACATAACCAGCCATTGATTTTCTACTGTCAACATCACCTGCATAATCAGCATCACAGTAACCTATGACCAGACCAGTATCACCTCCATAAATGAGACCAACATCACCGTACCTCTCGGTACACGAATATCCTTTTAACAAACTTTCCTGTGTTCCTTTCCAGTTGAGCCATAAACTCTGCCGACAACACTGATTGCTGAGCCGGATCGAGGCCTAGTGCATACCATGGCATACATCGACTACCAATCGCACTAGCATAGGGAACTTTTGACATAAACTCCTTCTCTTCACCGATCGTGAAGCATAAACAGTACAAATGAACATTTGATGCCATAGAGTATCTATTGGTTTTGGCAAATGAGACATCCCAAACTTGGCCAATATCTTCTCGCACATAACCCTCTTTGAGACAAGAATAATTTCTTCCGACTTCTATCTCTCCGGATCTCCATCCCCAAGATTTTCTTGGTCGCACCCAAATCCTTCATTTCAAATTCAAAGATTGAGAAAGTTCTTTAGATTTTGAACATCAGACTTCCTTGCTGCAGCTATCAGCATGTCATCCACATACAGGACAAGATAGATATATGATCCATCTTTCAAAGAGATCAAGTAAACACAACAATCATATGGACTTCATTGTAACCTCTTTGAAGCATGAAACTGCCAAACCTTTTATACCACTTGCCTTGGGGCTTGCTTCAAACCATACAATGATTTATTCAACTTGCAAACATAGTTTTCTTTCCCAGGAACTTGAAAACCCTCAGGCTGTGTCATGTATATCTCCTTATCCACCTCACCATGTAAGAAAGCGGTTTTACATCCAATTGCTCAAGTTCCAGATCTCTTTGTGCCACCATTGCTAGTAACACCCTGATTGAAGTGTGTCTCGACCACTTTGGTGAAAATATTTCATCAAAGTCAACCCCTTCCTTTTGATCAATCCTCTTGCAACCAAACGTGCCTTATACGACCCTTCTCGCCTTTGTTATTCCTTCCTTTTCTTGAAAATCCATTTACAAGTCACGCTCCCTTGTCGTGAGGGTCGTTTGACCAATTCCCAAGTCTCGATTCTTCAACAATGACTCCATTTCATCTCTCATGGTCGCATGCCATTTGAGATGCTTCTATACATGTCACTTTGCTTCCACAGTAAGTAGTAGGTTCAAACAACCTCTACCTCTTCAAAGAACTTTGAGTGCATATCCACCCAAATCATCATATCCATATCTCCTGGAGGTATCCCAACATTAGATCTTCTAGGCTGTTGGCGCCTAGACTCTGGCCGATCAATGTTTGTATGACGCCTGCGAGGTCTCAAAGAGTCGGCTTGGATCGGATCTGGTTCATTATCCAGATCAAGATAGTGTTGATTTGGATCCACCGATTGTTGCATATCGATGAGACTCCACCAAGCTCCACCTGCTTTCTCAACACTATCGATTCAAAGATCGGTTTCGCACTCAGTGAGACCTCTCCACCGATGAGTTTAACATAGAATTTTCATCAAACACAACGTCCTGCTGAGGATTACTCGGACTCTGCTGATGACCAAATCCTATATCCTTTCACTCCATCACCATACCCCACAAACACTCCTTCTTGGCTCTTGGCTCCACGGCTCCAACTTCCTTCACTAACATGATAGTAAGTCAGTACTTCCAAAACCCTTAGAACCGAGTGGTCGGCAGGCTTGCTTGACCACATCTCAAATGGTGTCTTGAGATTGATTCTGTGTGAGGACTCCTGTTGATTAAGTAGCAAGCTGTCTTAACACCTCTACGCCCAAAATCTCCTTGATAAACCAGCTTGAGAAAGCATACACCTTGCCCTCTCCAGTAGAGTTTGATTCATCCTTTCAGCTACACCATTCTGCTGAGGTGTATTCCTTACAGTATGATGTCTGGCAATACCCTCAGATGCACAAAATGAATCAAAATCCGTCCAGCAGAATTCCAGACCATTATCTGTACGAAGATTCTTGATTTTCTTGCCTAACCGATTCTCCACTAGGGCCTTCCAACGCTTGAAGTTATTGAATGCATCACTTTTGTTCTTCATCATCACCACCCAAGTCATCCTTGAATAGTCATCTATGAATGACACAAAATATCTGTGACCACCCAATGACTCAACTCTTGATGGGCCCCAATGATCTGAATGGATATAATCAAGTGTTGCCTTTGTATTGTGCAACCTACGAGAATTTACTTATGCAACTTCCCAAACACACAATGTTCACAAAAGTCCAGATTCTTGACCTTATATCCCCAAGAAAACTCTTTGAAGAAAGAACACATACCCTTTCACCTATGTGACCAAGTCTCATGTGCCACAAATTGAGTCTCTTTGAGATCAGTGAATCTATTTGAGATGCAACAAAGAAGAAGGCAGATCTGATGATCCTTGTAATATATACAAGGTTCCCTCTTGATGCCTTTGAGGACTACAATCGAATCTTTGAAGACATTCACCGTGTCCACCTTCACCCTTGAAATTGAACCCTTGTCATCCAAGAGACTAAGAGATACCAAATTCTTGGTCATCTGTGGAACATGTCTTACATCTTTCAGTGTACAAAATTTACCATCCTCAGTCCTTAACTTTACCAAGCCAATTCCCACAACTTTGCAAACCTTGCTGTTGGCCATATAGATTTGACCACCATCCATCTGCTCATAAGTAGAAAACCACTCCCTGTTTGGACAAATATGGTAGGATGCTCCAGAATCAAGTATCCACACATCATTGTGGTGTGTAGAATCTCCTGCAACTAGAACCGGATCCTCATCGATTGCTCAAGAGCCAAAGGCTGCCGTGCGCGAATTGCCTTCCTGCTGCTTTCTTCTTCCTTGGGCAGTTGGACTTCCAATGTCCCCGCTCCTTACAGATATTACTGACATCGCACTTAGGACCTTTGGACCCTGACTTCTTTTCTTCTTACATCCATATCCTTTTCCACTATTGTTTGCTAGCTACTAGCCCAACTGTTTTGATCTGTACAAAGCTGACCTTGTGTCTAAGCTCCCCTGGCATGTAAGCGGACCTTACATCCTCCAAAGCTCTCAGTATCCTTTCCAACTATGAAAGACTGCACAAAGTTTTCATATGATGCCGGTAATGACACCAACAGGATTAGGGATGCATCTTCATCTTCAATTTTAACATCAATATTCCTTAAATCAAGCAATATTGTGTTCAGCTGGTCCAGATGTTCCCTCAGTGGACTTCCTTCATGCATCTTCAAACTGAACAACCTCTGTTTCAACAACAACTTGTTGGTCAGTGACTTGGTCATATACAGGCTTTCAAGCTTCTTCCACAACTTGGCTGCGGTGTCTTCCTCAGCAACCTCAGTGATAACATCATCAGATAAGCACAACATGATGGTTGAATGTGCTTTCTCTTCCAGACTGCATAATCTGGCCGCACTGTGTATTTGGTTTGTCGGATAAAGGATTCCACAAACCTGCTTTGTTTCAACAATTGCGCGCGATCTTGATTTGCCACGCACCAAAACTGCTCCTTCCTCAGAAATTTATCGATTTTTACGTTTCATCGCGACATCTTTTCTTGCTAAAGATCACAACTTTATCACGATCCTAGCACCTTGTCAAGGCCTTGGTGAAGATGAAGTTGATCGTGCATTGTTTTCTCGAACCTTGCTCGATACCACTTGTTATAAAACGGATGGAGATAACTTCGATGCAAGAAACGAAAATGAAGCAATCAAACATAAACAATCAAAGGAGAAAACAAAACAAGAAGAACACAGATTTAACGTGGAAAACCCTCAGCTGGAGAGGTAAAAAACCACGGGCGAAAAGAGATATTTTATTATGCCTTTGAAATTTACATGATTTCAACAACCACCGGATAATGAGACAACAATCAGATTTATATGCACAAATCCACAAACCCTAGCCGCCAGAATCTTTATCGATGCACCATAAATACCTACACACGTGTCCTCCTTTTAATGACATCATAGGCATCACATAATGAAATTAGCAGATGTGGGACCTGCTTTGTATTCAAGTACTCGTGCAGACTATCACCTGCGCCGATAGTCACCTCGCGACGAAGCTCAGTGAGACTCCACCCTATCGGCTGAAGCACGAAATTGAATACACTTCTCACCGTGACCATCACTCACCAGTCTTGATTGGTTCCACCAAAATGTAGAGTTTAAGTCACCTTCTTGTGAGAGGTATCCGATTGTTGGTGATGGTAGTGATTTGGAGGGTTGGGGGTTTGTAGTATGCTCATTAGCTGGAACTCACAGATCGATGTTTTAAAAAAAAATTTGTTGGATTATGCAAGTTTTATATCTATTGTTCTTAGAATTCTTTATTGAAGGTTTTTTTTGGGAGCATTTATTTTCACCCCAACAATTCTACCGGTATACCACACTATATGTACATCACACTGAATTGAAGTCGATTCTTGAGGCAAAAAATGACTTTCGGAAGTTCGATTCTTTGAAAGTCAATTCTTGACTCAAGAATTGACTTTTAAAAGGTCAGTTCAGTTTGATGTTGTGGTGTACTGGTAGAATCACCGTGGTGAAAATAAATAGGCCATTTTTTGGGCATTTTTAATTGCGCTTATTCACGCCTAATATAATAAGTACATGAATCTGCAACTGCATATAAATTTTCATTGTGCATGGTTAGGCAGAGTAAACATTACACTCTTTTTGTGCTGTTTTTACCTTGGGTGTCTATAGCTTCCTATATATTCACACAACTTTTAAGTAATAAGATTCATTTGAACTGCATCAGAAAGATTATTCTCATTTTTCATAAGTTTTTAAAATTGTACCATCACGGAATTAATGTTATTGTGGTAATTGTTTGGTGGAGTAATGTGTGTTTTTTTTAACAAATTTATGCAAAAGTTTCTGTCTTTACAGCATTAAGCACTTAGTTGTTGTGGTTGCTTGAATCATTGTATTGTATTCTTCGAGTATGAAACGAAATTAACAATTTGCTATACGTCGTTCTTTTAGGTTGATCAGATGGATGAGTTTAAGGTAAGGGAAAAAGCACATGGGACATCTGGTCTGGATCCGATGAACACAATTTTTCAAAGGATTCATCACTTTTTTCAAGTTCTCTGCCAGTGTTTCGTCACGAGAAGCGTATGCAGCTCCAGTTTTCACAATTTGATTTTTTGCTCGTTCGCATTTTACGTTGTATTAATCGTGCTTTTCATGTGTAGTGAATGTAAACGACCATGTGCCTGGTTGCTCATTGACTGATGACATTTCATCAAGCTCAATAATTAACCAAGATATCCAGCAGTTTGGCTCCTTTGATGGAGTTGAGAATTATGCTATTGAAGATTTTCTCCCTGATAACGACGATGAATTTTTAGCTGGAATTATTAATGGTCTTGACTTTGATCCCTCGCCTCGTATGGATAACTTAGATGCATATGATCTTTTTGGTAGTGGAGGTGGTTTAGAAATCGAGTCTGATGCTAGGGAAAGTCTAAATTTCAACCTGTCAAGGCTTACTCTTTCGGATTCTGCAAATGGCAATGGAATGGCTCAGTTTTTGGGTCAAAATTCTGTGGGTAGTGCTGTAACTGGGGAACATCCACTTGGAGAGCATCCTTCAAGAACCTTGTTTGTCCGCAATATCAATAGTAACGTTGAAGATTCTGAACTCAAAGAGCTCTTTCAGGTAATCTTATTACTTGATACTTTGTATGTGCGTTTTTCACACTGTATCCATCAAATTGTTGTCCCTTGTCTGCTTATATCTGTTTGTATATGGTGGCCTCAAATACGATGATGTTTTAAGTTACCTTGCTGTCCTTTCGGTTTCCGTGTCTCAAGAAATTCCAAGAATTTTAGAGCAAAAACTCTTAATATAACACACACACACACACAATATGCTACATAGTAGTTATATAAGTATATAACACACCGTACTTAAAATATTTCCAGCGGTTGTTTACTTTTTGATGTAGTTCATGTACAGAGGTCGCGTACTATGTTTTAAGGAAACATATAGTTATTAATTTCCTTTTAGCCCTCTCTTTAACTTTTTTGTACTGCCCTTTTTTTCCATGAATGTTCCACTTTTCCTTTCCTAGCCATTCTATCTGCAATCTTGTAAAGTTCATCACTTGTAGAGATTCGGTGATATCAGAACTTTATATACTACATGCAAGCATAGAGGGTTTGTGATGATATCTTACTATGCTATTTGTGCTGCTCGAGCCGCTCTGCGCGAACTACAAATTACGTCATTGCGTAAGAGAAAGTTGGACATTCATTTCTCAATTCCAAAGGTTTTGAAATCTCTTTCCTTCTCACTTACAGTACATCTATGCTATATGGAAAATCAATATTTTCCTCACTCTTGCTCTTTTTTTTAACTAGGATAACCCATCAGATAAGGACCTGAATCAAGGTACATTGGTTGTATTCAATTTGGACCCCTCCGTCTCTAATGAAGACCACCTCAAAATTTTTGGGGCTTACGGCGAGGTCAAAGAGGTGACGTGTTTATTTTTGTTGTTGTTGAATATCTAGAGTGTGGGAGTATCACATTATTTCTTTGTTAGTTCTCTCAATGTATGTGTGTGTTTGTTATTGAGTAGATAAAGGAAACACCGCATAAGAGACATCATAAGTTTGTGGAATTTTATGATGTTAGAGATGCTGATGTTGCTCTACGATCATTGAATATGCAAGAAATAGCTGGCAGACGCATAAAAGTTGAGTTGAGCCGTCCTGGGGGAACACGGCGAAAGTGCGTGATGGCAATTTTTTTTTGTTTGTTTGTTTGCATTTTTTCCTTACTTTAAGCACATTGAATCTTGTTCTTTTCCTTTATCCTCTAGCTTTAACTGTGTTTTTTGGCTCATGCTAATGGATTATAGTACTTCTTTCTTGCCCCTCCCTCCTTCCTTCTTTCATGTGATCATTTGCTATTGCTGAGTTATGCTTTGTGTTTTTAGCCTTATGGTACATTCTGGGCAAGATCTTTTTCAGCCAGATGAACTTCCAAGTTTTCGTCATCAAATGGCTGCTTCATTCGGCAATTCCTCTCAAGGTCGGTTTTGATGCATATATGTTAGGTTAATTAATAATATGCATGCAAGACAAATCTTTTGTAACCCTGTTTTCTTCAATTAATGAAGTTCCTTTATAAACGTAAGATAAACTGCATACATTAGGCTTAAGGAGCAAGGAGCAACTGTCAATCGTGTGGATCATGAATAATTGTTTAATTCTACATGTACAATTCAAAATTGGGTTAAAGTTGCAACTTTTTTCATCTATTCTTCTTTTGATTGCATTTGTTATTGGCAACCTGTATATTTTGGCTAGGATCTAAACTACATGCCTTGGCGATTCTTGTGAGGACTGTCTGGGTCCTGGCTTATGAGAGGGCTGCAAAAGTCCGCCGGGTGAGTTTCGCCATTCACGCTTTTCCTTTTAGCTTTTGTTAGATTTTTAGTAGTCATTTATTGTATTTGTTTCGAACATCCTGGCCATACTTCGACTAACATATTGATTGTCTTTTATCCGGTTCTTTGTAAAGCAAGTTATTGTTGGGCTAGACTAGGTAAATCAAAAATGAAGAAAAGCAAACATGCACTCTTTGAATGTTGATCCCGAATATGGTTTTGGAAATGTTGAAGTGATTCAAGATCTTCTTCTTGTTCCTCCATGCTCGAGGTTTGGAAATATGCATTGTTGAATGTTCCTTAATCACTCGATCATTTGTTTCTATCATTGTAGTTGAACAATCCAGCAATTCTAATTGATTATAATATGTCAGAAGGTTGTTAGAACACGTCTTGATATGTTCGGGCTTGCAAGTATTATATTATGAATGTGGGTTCATGTTATGATATGTTGTTTTGAGTCTAACTAAATAACCTTTAATTACATGCATCATTTTTTTCCATTGTATCGAAACATTATATCGAAACAACTCTGCCTGGAAGGGCATATTGCATTCTACTTCTACCTAGTAACAACAAAGATATTGCATCCTTAACATTCGCCTCTATGGAATATTAATGCTTGAAAACATGTCGCTTATTTTGTATCTTAACTAACGTGTTAAAACTTTAGCATTAGACTGATATAACAACCATGGTCAAGCATTTAGCATACACATCTGGTGCTACCGTAGTCTGTGTGCTCTTTTGTCTACTCTTTTGTAATAGACATCTTTAGACAATGTTGACATGGTTGACAAGCATGTACCATACATCTCTGTTATTACCATAGTGTGTGTGCTCTTTTGAATGCTCTTCTGTAATAGAAATCATCCATGAACAATGTTCACATAGATGTATATCATGTATTATCAGAGCACGTTTGTAGTAAAATCTGGTGTGTATTATTAGCCAAAAGCCTGATTACATAATTAGTTACTTTTAGTATTGTAGGCCCATTACTACTTCAATAATCCTTCAAAGAACCCTCAAACCTTTTCGATCCATAATATTTGGAAACACCGAACACGAAAAAATGCTATCAGAAGATCTTTGCGGTGGCGATGACCGCGCTGCATGCAGACGTCTGACAAACAATATATATATATATAAAGACAAAGAGGGACTTTGAAATGCCACTTGTCACCCCCCATTGGTCCCTGTTTTTTTTTTTTTCTTTTAGTTCCTTGGCTTTTTCGCTTTTTTAGTTTTTTTTTTCCCCCTTTCTCCTATATCTCTTCTCTTTTCTCTTTTCTCTTTTCTCGTTACAAAAAGCCAGGGGGGAGAAGATGAGGGGCCACGTGGGGAAATAAGGGGGAGAGGCCAAGTGTCTTTATCTTTTATTTTGTAGTTTAAGTTTTTTTTTTTTTTTTTTTGAGGTTTTCGTTTTGTTTTTTGTTTTTTTTCTTTCTTCTTTTTTATATCTCATCTACGATACGACTGCGTGATATTTCAATGTATTAAAGTTTGTTTGCGTGTGTGTTATTTTTCTTTTTTGCGTATATATATATATATTTTTTATATTGTGTGTCTATATCGGTTTTTTTTGGGGGCATCGGTTTTTTTAGATGCTACGTATTGATTATTTTTTTTCGTCTTCGTTTTTTTACTTCTATATATTGTGTGTGTCGGTTTTTCCCTTTGGCCAATGGTTTTTTTTTTCGAATTTTTTTCCCGATTTTCGGTCCTATTGGGTTTGGTTATTGAATTTTATGTTTTTTTACTTTGTATATTATGTTCTCTCTTATAATTGAAAAATAGCTATATATAAAATGATTATAGTGAGTACGACTATTCTTTGTTCTTTTTTTGAATTATACTATTGTAATTTATTTAATTTTTTTTTATTTTGGATGTTCTGTTTCCTCTTATAAGTAAAAAAAGTGCTACATATCAAATAATTATACCGAGCTTGACTCTTGTGTATTTCCCTTTTGAGTCATTACAAATACACGATTAATATCCATTCTCCTAACTATTGTATACTAGCATTATACCCGTGAGATGCACGGAGTTTTAAAAAATCATTAGTGGTTCGTAAACCTGAAAAGTTAGAGGAAAATTAAATAAACTATTTACAAAATGTCCATATATATATTCGATGACTTATTTTTAAGATGTAAGATTGTTACTAAGAGTACAACACAATTTATTTTCTTTTTCATATTTATCAGTATTTTAATTTCCAAGCAACAAAATAACCAATTTCAACTTTGAATCAAACAAAATTGGTGTCTTCATACCTAATTGTAAAACAAAGAGTTGGGCGATGAACATATTTTTAGAGACTTGAGATCCTTCAAATCTTCTTCTCAAACCAATTGATAAACAAAAAGATTGGGGTTCTAAATGAAACAAATACCCACTCCCAACCCCAAACAACCTTTGAAACTAATAGTCAAAACTCCCACCCCGCCCCCCCCCAAAAATAGATATCTATAAACTTCACACTTATCTCCCTTCCCCAATGAAGTAGCCTTGAACTTGAACTTGAACTTGAACTTGAACTCGAACTCCACTCCAAGTTGCATCCCCACCTAAAAATTCTATCATCAAAGAATTCCCTTAGATCCGCCATACATGGGATAAGTGGAAAGCATTCCTCCAAATCCGCATATATTTATTGAGTGGAAACCCAACACGCATTGAGTGATCGTGCCATCGGAAATCGTCGGGCGTTAAAAATACTTGTTCGGATACACCGTACATATCAATGTTTCAAGAGTATTAAATGCCCCATATTCATTAATTCACCTTCTGCCGCTTTGTGTGGACAAAATTATATTCCCGTGAGTGAAATTTTATCTCCATAACTTAAAAATTTTATGTATGAGAACTACATATCTATATCTATACTATATATAGATCACAGACAGAAATTAGAAAATATCGTGTTCGCTTTTTTGAATAGACATGCAAGGCCCATGAAATTACTATTTGAGTTTTAAAATGAACACATACCTGTGTTTTTTTTTTTTGGGAAAGAACACATACCTGTTAAATACAATAAAACTACCCAATATTCAAATAAATCTGATCATTTCGTCAACAAAAAAAAAACACTACCCGAAATTCCATTTTGTACGTAATCCTCCTCCATAATGAGATCCTACACAGAAACCTCTACCAAACTCCAACTGCTCAACCATCGGGCCTTATGAACATAAGGCCATTTTATCTGGTAATTCCAGCCTAAAATAGTACATCCTAATACATCACATGTATGAAATTATCATAGAAAAGAAAACAAAAGTTCCAGACAAAATAAAACATAAACAAATGTAAATATTAATCGGTACAATGCAAAAACAAAAAAGTCACCTTATACAATTTAAAATTTTGGTCGATATTCACGAAAATGATGCCAATATGCCGATGGTTTTTCTCGTGTTTTGAAAATCAAATGGCATGAACTTAATTGTCATATTAAACATAAAAATTTGGTAACATGCAGAAAAAAGGTCACCTTATTTTCACACTTTGCTCTGATCTTCGGAGAAGCAATGCACGCTTATATATGCCAATGATTTACCTTGCGTTATTAAGCTAATTTAGGAATAATAAATCATACAATTCTGTGAATTATTTGTAAATGTGAAGAAGAAGATAGAGGGCATTGCAGTGGAAAAGCGTAATAAAAAACTCACCACCGGCGTGAATTATAATCGCCACATGACACAGGACTTATTTTTAGAAGAGTGGTTTAGAGAATCCTTATCAATGTATGCTCCTAAAAAAGTAGTTAGTCAACATTACCTTTGATATATATCTAATCCATGGATGGACATGTAGTTCAACAACATTGTGTGAGTATTGATCTTGAATGAGTATTTTTTCAAGCAGATAAATGAGAAAATGATTTAAAAATTAAAAATGAGAAAACCTAACTCACCGCCACAATTGAATCAAAAACACCAACAGTCTTCATATTATTCACTTTCTTCTCTTTCAAACTACTCAGATCTGCAACCATACAAAAAACATCATATTGCAACATACATGAAAACTCCATATGCACAGAGATATGAAAATCATTCTCAAAGAGAGAAAATCGAATTGAGAATCGAGAGAAATTAGGCTTAGCATCATGTGCGTGAATTCTTTAGCCGATGAATCTGCTTTTGATTTTTTTTTTTATACAAATTTCTTGGTTTATAGTGTAGATAATAATAGGTACGGGTTTATGATTGAAAAACAATTGATATTCTTCTCAGAAAAAAAAACTTTTGATATTGAAGATAAAAGAGATTTGGAATTAGTGGAGTTGTGATTATATATATATATAATTTAACAAATACTTAAACTCGGAATAAAAGGAACCGAACCCAATATTTCGTTTTCGCAAAATGACACGTCTACCCCTTTTCTGAAAATCGAAATATTACATTATTATTATAAGAGGTGCATATTGAGTGGGGGCCATGCATCCTACCTTTACAAGGCTGGGTCCGTCCTTCCGTAAATGTAATAATTACTACCTTGGTCCTAAAATTTAAGTCTATTTAGATTTTGGGAAATGATAGTGTTATTCCTCAGGTCTACACTATTTCTACACACAACAAAATCTTGTGGTTGTACTTGTTTGAAGTTTTTTTAAATTTTTTTACAAGTGAAAAACATGTGGCGAGATGATGACAGAGTAAAAATCGTGTAGATTTAAGAGAGTATCACTCCCCTTAGATTTTTCACTCAGTTTAACAAAGTTTGTTAAATTGGTTGTATGACATTGATTATAACAAACAAACAAACAAAAAAAAAAAAAAAAAAATCAAACATAACCTTTTGACAGATATATGCGAGTTTAAGCTTGCAACATTTGATATACTCCATTCGCATCTATTTATATGTCGCAGTTGTCAAAATCAAAATTTCTTTTTTATATGTCGTAGTTATATTTCCAATAAATATTTAATACTTTTTCCTCTTTTAATATTACTTTTCAACTTTATAGGATAATTTAACGTATAGTTATCAGACCCGGACCGGTCATTGACCCGGAAAAGACACCGGGTCACCGGGTCAGTGGTTCAACCGGTGGGTCAGTGGTTCAACCGGTGGGTCACATCATATACTTAAAAAAATTAATTGAATATTCAAAACATAAAGATAAAATAAAATGTGACAACCATAAATATTTTTAAAATCGGGTGGTGGTCCTAAAGGACAACTTTACATCTTAAATGAAGAATAGGACAAAAAAAATAATATTTGGTTGAGAAGGACAAAAAAAAAGAGATGTACAAAAATACCCTTAATGATAATTTTTTTTTTTTCACATTAAAGTCGTGCTGGTGTTACTACGTGTTGGTGTTACTACGAGTTACTACATTATGTGTTACTATGTTTAAGGGTGTTTCCATTGCTTTCTATACCCTACTGGGGAAGGGGAACCCCAATAGGGGATTTGTGCACCTTAAGATCGTGCACATTCATAGGAAAAATGCCAAAACATTACTCTTTCTATACCCTACTTGGAAGGGGAACCCCGATAGAGGATTTGTGTCTGTAAGATCGTGCATATTCATACAAAATCGTAGTAACATTACAAAAATACCAAACGTTACTACATGTCCCTTGGAAAAAATGCGAACGTTACCAATCTAAACCCTAATTGGGAAAGGGAACCCATAGGGGATTCGAGGACCTTAAGATCGTGCACATTTGTGAAAAAAATGGGAGAAAATCGCGAATTCTTCTTCTCGTTCATCAATTCAACCAAAGATGATCACGAAACATTTTAACTTATCTTCTTGAAAAAGAACAAAAAAAAAAAAAATTCGAACAGATAAAAGGGGTGTGTTCATACAGTTTGGGAGATATCATTTTGGTAAAGAAAGTGCAGAAAATCAAAAAAAAAATCAACACGGTTTGGGAGATATCATCTTCATATAATTCAAATTATTTTTTTGGATAATTAGCAGCAAATTCTCTACAAAGACCCCACTCTCCTCAACCGTCCTTATCTCTCCCACTTACCAAAAACTGTCATAGCTCTCTGCAAATTTCCTTTCCTCTTCCATATTTCTTCATCTTCTTTTGAAGGAATCAAATGGATCTATTTTCTGCTCTCTCACCAGAAACAACTATGAAAGAAATCTATGGTGCACATCTCTTCTCGATAAAAGATCTCTGCTTGACCGAAGTTGTCTTCTTCCGATTAAAGATGAAGAACCTTTCGGTTCTATGATTCTCT